>PVIY010027429.1:0-34223 GCA_004026745.1 Myrmecophaga tridactyla | reverse complement strand
TAAATATATCATACCATTACCTTCTTGTCTCCATGGTTTCTGCTGAGAAATTCACACATAGTCTTATCAAACTTCCCTTGTACATGATGATTGCTTTTCTCTTGCTGCTTTCAGAATTTTTTGTCTTTGACATCTGTAAATCTAACTAGTAAGTTTCTTAAAGTAGATCTGTTTGGATCTGTTCTGTTTGGGATATGCTGTACTTCTTGGATCTGTAATTTTACGTCTTTCATAAGAGATGGGAAATTTCCAGTGATTATTTCCTCCATTATACTTTCTGCCCTTATTTCCTTCTCTTCTCCTTCTGGGACACCCATAAGACGTATATTGGTGTGCTTCATATTGTCATTCAGTTCCCTGAGATCCTGCTCATATTTTCCCATTCTTTTTCCTATCTATTCTTTTGCATGTAGGATTTCAGATGTCCTTCTTCTAGTCACGAATCCTTTGTTCTAGTTCTTCAAATCTGCCTTGTAAGTCTCCATTGTGTTTTTCAACTCTTCTGTGCCTTTCATTCCCAAAAGTTCTGCCATTTGTTTTTTCAAGCTTTTGAGCTCTTCTTCCTGGTCACCCAATGTCTTCTTTATGTCCTTCATCTGTTTTGCAATATCTTCCCTCAATTCATTGATTTAACTTAGCATGTTTGTTTGAACATCTTTAATTAGATGTTTCAACTCCTGTATCTCATTTGAAGTGTTAGTTTGTTCCTTTGACTAGGTCATATATTCATTTTTCCTAGTATGACTTGTAATTTTTTGCTGGCATCTAGGCATCTGATTTTCCTTTTTGTTTTATTCCTTGCATGGGCAGGCACTGGAAATTGAACCCAGGTCTCCAGTATAGCAGGCAAGAATTCTGCCACTGAGCCTCCATTACACTGCCCAACATCTGATTTTCTTGATTAGTTTTTCTAGAGATCATTTTTACTCTTTTACTTAGGGCTTTCTTGTTGGTTGGCATTGTTCTCTATCTGTTCTTTGGCATTCAGTTAAACCTTAAGCATAGTTTCTGTTGAACAGAATTTTTCAGCTCTTACCCCATTTATATGGAATCTTTTTTTTTTAAGGAGAGTCTCTAAAGCAAATCATATTTTCCCAGACAAGACAGACCCAGGTGTCAGGAGGAGGGGATAATTAGGATCAAGTTTCCCTGAGGATGAGACCCAGCATGTTGTCAGGTCTCTGGATTCTGTGCTTTTCCTATCCTGCCCAGCAGATGAGGACTGTCACTCCACAGCTACAAAGCAGTGTAAAGTGGTGGTGCCTTTAAGTCTTAGCAGATCCTGTCCCTGCCAGGAGCATGGCTGAGACAGAGGCTGAGGTGGAAGGCAAACTTAAGCTGTTTCTGTTTTCCAGCCTCTGGGGTCTGAATTCTCTGAATGAGGGCTGCTACTTGAGCTGGGCCCACTCTCCCTTTTCTTGGGGAAGGTAAGCCCTATAGGGAATTATCTCCTTACTTGACTGGTTACTTTGTCTCTCATAACTCTCTTAACTCCACCTTGCCTGGAATGGTGCTGACAACTGAAAATGCCAGAGGCTTTTTCTAATAAGCTACTTAGAATAGTTTAAAAAAAAAAAAACATGCACACAAAAATAAATCTCTTTTCAGAGCCAGTCCCTGGTGCCCAAGGTTTGCCAGTCAAGAGCCAGAGTTAGTACCTGGCTCTGTGTGACCCTTTTCTTGGGGCACAGCCTCTTCCCAGTATTCTGAGCTTGGCTGACTCTGAAAGCCTTATTTTGTTTGTTTGCTTGTTTTTTCCATAGCCCTACCTTCTCTTTGCCAAGCTCAGGGTTCCTTTTCTGCTTGCTCTGGATTTATTTTTATTTTGTGAAATATAACATTTATACAAAAAAGCAATAAATTTCCAAGTCCATTTTAAGAAGTAGTTATAGAACATATTTTAAAGTATGGTATGGGTTACAGTTCCATGGTTTTTTGTTTTTTCTTCTAGCTGCTCCAAGACACTGGAGACCCACAGAAATATCAATATAATGATTCAACAGTCACAGTCATAGGTTAAATCCTATCTTCTCTGTTATACTCCTCTTTCTCTTTAAATAACACATATACATAAAAGTAATAAATTTCAAAGTACATCACAACAATTAGTTGTAGAACAGATTTCAGAGTTTGGTATGTAACAATTTCACAATTTTAGGTTTTTATTTCTAGCTGCTTTAAGGCACTGGAGGCTAAAAGAAGTATCAGTGTAATGATTCAGCAATCATATTCATTTACTAAACATGACCTTCTCTGTATAACTCCACCATCACCTTTGATCTTTCTCTCACTCTTTAGCAGTTTTGGAGCTATGGCCATTCTAACTTTTTCATGTTGGAAGGGGCTGTCAATAATATGCAATAGGGAGACAGAAATAGGTGATGTTCTGGAGAGGCTGGGCCCTCTAGATTTCAGGACCTATCTTGTCCAGGAACCCATCTGGAAGTTGTAGGTTTCTGGAAAGTATCCTAGTGCCTGGGACCTTTGTAGAATCTTACATAATACCCTAGGTGTTCTTTACAGGAACGGTTTTGGTTGGGGGTTGGCAAATTATGATAGTAGCAATGTCTAACTGCAGCTTGCTTAAGAGTGACCTACAGAGTTGCCTCGTGGCTCTATTTGAAGTCTCTCAGCCACTGATACCTTATTTGTTATACTTCTTTTCCCCCTTTTGGTCAGGATGGCATTGTTGATCCCATGGTGCCAGGGCCAAACTCATCCCCGGGGTCATCTCCCATGCCACCAGGGAGACTTTCACCCCTGGATATCATGTCCCATGTAGCGGGGAGGGCAATGGTTTTACTTGCAGAATTGGGCTTAGAAAAAGAGAGGCCACATCTGAGCAATAAAAGAGGTCCGCCAGAAGTGATTCTTAGGCATGACAATAGTTAGGCTAAACTTATCTACTACACACATAAGCTTCACAAGAACAAGCCTCAAGATCAAGGGCTTGGCCTACTGATTTGGGTGTCCCTAATGTTTAACATACCATCTGGCATTTGAGTATCTGCTTAATATACTCTGGGATGTATCTAGGTATTATAACTATACAGGCTTAAAGACTCTCATTCTTATTCTGGGGTCCCTGTGTTTGCACTGTTTAAATGATCTATCCAGACAAGTTGAGTTAAGAGTGTGTGCTACTGAAAACTTATGTTATAGACAAAATAACTCCTTCTTCCTTTGGTCTCAAAGAGTAGGTGAAGTTCTAAAATATAGGTAATACCTTCCTTACCCCTGTATTCTGAATGACCTTAATCCTAACCTGATATGTTTTGTTCTTATCTCTAAATACCAGGTTTATACATACATAAAACAGCCCCTCAATATCCAGAATTAACAATTACCACTCCACACTAAATATGACTGCTATAAGAGCTTACAGTCTAGGCACCAGTTTTCTTTTAAGTATTTTCTAAATGAGATCATATAATATTTACTCATGCTCTGGATTTATCTGTGCTTGGTGCTTGTATTCAGTAATCCAAATCTGTTAATTAAAACCACAATTGGAGCTTGGCTGAGCTACCTTCCCTTGCTTCTAGTAGTGACTGCTTCTTTTTCCCATAGGGAAGTGTCTCCAACACAGCATGCCATGCCAGTGGAGGATAAGCACCAGCCTCCACGGTTTGGGGCTTTACTTATAGTTCTGCACTGGGATCTCAGCCTTTCCACCCATTCCAGACTGGTATATGTTGTGGATGCAGTCATGGATGTCCCCCAGGCAGCTATTACAGATGGTTCCTGCCTATTTACTAGCAGCTCTAGAGGACTAACTAAATTCCACACCTCCCTGGCCACCATCTTACTCTGCTTACCTCGCACCAATGATATCTTAATTTGGATGGAGATTTTAGTCATCATGTCATTTAAAACTGATATAATCAATTGACTAAATTCATCAACTAATCTTGTCTATTTCACCGTTTCCCAAAATAGTTTCCATGGAATTCTACTTCAACTGGATGTAAGCAGGGTATTGTAAAATACCAAGTTACCAAAGTTAAATGAGTGTCTGTTCCATTGGTCTTTACAGAGCCTAAAATGGTGGATTTCAAAAGGGGCTACAATAAGCAAGATAGTCCAAACTTTTTTTCCCCCAGAATACCTGAAATGCCTGGGCTCCAAAGAACATAAAATGTGCAGCCTGCTTTGATACTTCTGACACCAGTCTTCAACAGTAATAAAATTCTTTGTTTTCTCAAAAAATTTCTTGACTCTTCAGGTATATTTTAAAAGAAATACTATTCCTAGATTTAAATTTTAAATCAGCTGTTTGTAATTGTACAGTGTATAATAAATATTTATAGTATAAGAAAAAATATTCACAATCCTGAAACTCTACAAAATTCCGTTTTAAAAAGATATGATTGGGGCAGGCCACCATGGCTCAGCAGACAGAGCTCTTGCCTGCCATGCCAGAGAACAGGGTTCATTTCCTGGTGCCTGCCCATACAAAATAAATAAATAAATAAAGGGAAAAAATAATATGATTGAGGGGGAGGGGGAAAAAAGATATGAAGCAATAGTAACCCATAATAAACTCTGAAATCTGTCCTGTAACTTATTGAAATGTACTTTGAAAACCATTGCTTTTTCTTTCTTTTCTGTGCTTCTGTTATATTTAACAACAAAAAAAGTGTTTTTAAAAGATATGATCTAAGTTCATTATAATGCTAATTAAATCAAACCGAGTCAATGATAATATTCCTTGTCAATTATAGTTTGATTTTTTATATAATACAGTATTTTAAACTCAAATAAAATCCCAAATAATATTAGTATCTCATTTATAAAAATTATATCTGTCTACCCTTCATGGTTGATGGTAATTTGACAGGAAATATTAAAAATAATTAGCAATTATTATTATTGAATAAACAAAATAAATTTGAAGATTTCTACTTGAAAATTCTTGTTTAGGGCCAGTTGTTTGTAAAATGAAAAGAGATCTTTTTACAATTGACGTGTCATGGTCTTTTACATTTAAATGCAAATTCTGTATTTGTGATCTGCTAAGGCGTATTCTATAAAGGTGCCCCTCCTGATGTGCTACAAATTGTCAGTACTACAAGGAGTTCAAGAGAGATTAGAGCACTATATCACATTTTTCTTTTTAGAATAATTATGGAATCTAAGCATCTTGATTCAACTAATTATGCTGATTGGCTCTTCAGTGGTATTTCTATTTCCTCACCAAGGATTGCCAGCACTTAATCTATGATGAAGGTAAGGCACTCACATGTAGTCTGCATACAAATTTAATTTGGTTTATAATCTGCTCAGTTTCTTTTAAGATTGATAGCTGAATTAAATAATGCCATTTAGTCTTATAAAGATAGGACGGCATCTTTGTGCCAAGGATAGAATGGGGCACAGAAGAGGAATTAAATGAGCTAATTATTCTCTCTCTTTGGCCACTGAAATATTTTCAACATCCCACAACAATTCTGGGCTTAGTAAAATTGTTAACATAATGGGCATAAGGGGCACTTCCGTCTGAGGCTGGCATTTACTTATGAAGCTATAACCCAAGGGATCTTCAGGAAGGCACTGAAACGTGGGTAGCTCTCTCAACTATGTGCTGGAAACTTGAAGTTCTTTGGAGAACAGGAAAATTGGTGAAGAAATAGAAATACCACTGAAGAGCCAATCAGCATAATTAGTTGAATCAAGATGCTTAGATTCCATAATTATTGTAAAAAGAAAAATGTGATATAGTGCTCTAATCTCTCTTGAACTCCTTGTAGTACTGACAATTTGCTGTTTACTGTATTCTGAGATATTCTCTTCCCTCTTCAAATTTTACCACAGTGTGGCTTTAAATATGTTCTTTAAAATAACTTGGGGTCATTTGGGAGAGATCTTTACCATGTTCCTTGAGATAATTGGAGATACAACCTCAACTTCCTTTTTCTAAGGTGCCATGTATAAAAACCAAGGCTGTGAATCACCTCTATTCATACTTCTATTTAAAAAATAATGAAATTGTCCATAAATCAATAAATTCCTAGCCAGAAACATTATCTGAAGTATTTTAAATTGTTTCCTTCATGATTTGGCAAGACAGGCATAAATAGGAAGAAAAAAAGTGAATTGTGTTTGGTTCAGACATTATTCTAAATATCATCCTTTAAGAAACTGAGAAGCAGAGTTTTCTCCAAACAAATATACAATCCATGCACACATGCTCCTTTATTAAAGACTCGCTCACTGGTTAAACTCTCAGAAAGCTTTTTAACAACTATCATTTTGTTATAGTCAGCCCCCACTATAGCAATTACATAAAGTTGTGCTTGACAAGCTTAATGTTCCCCAGCATGGTGCCCTATGATGTTAACATCCACTTCCAATCTTTTAATTATCCTTTTCTTCTGTCAAACCCTATATGTACTCTTGCTTGCCCTAAGATAGGGACATGAGGTAAAACTATTGTCCCACAAGAAGCAGTTCCTCACCTATCTCCAAAGCCTTATTTGGAACTGCCCAAAAGACACTTCAACCTGGATGCCCTATGAGCATCCAAACCCAAATTAACACCTTCTGTGTTTCTCCTTTCTACAACCTCAGGGTTCTGTGTCTTAGTTAGGGCACCATTACCTACCCATTCACCTAATTTCAAAATCTGAGTGACAACTTATCCTGTTATAGTAGAATTACTTGTTTATACGTCTGTTTCATCCACAAGACTGGAAGTTCCTTAGGAATATATTTTAGTTTCCTAGGCTGCTCAAGCAAATACTTTGAAATGAGTCAGTTTAAACAATGGATATCCATTTGCTCATGGTTTTTGAGGCTAAAATAAAGTCCAAATCAAGGTGCCATCAAAGCAATGCTTTCTTTCTGAAGACTGGTGTTCTGGGGCTGGCTGCTGAGATCCTAGGCCCTTAGCTCGTCACATGACAGCATCTCCTGGTTTCTTCCTTCTCTTCAGGGTTCCATTAATGTTCAGCTTCTTGCTTTCTGTGACTATCTGTCTGTCTGAATTTTATTCGGCTTATAAAGAACTCCAGTAATACGATTAAGACCCACCCAGATTGAGGTGGGCCACACCTTAATTGAGTAATCTCATCAAAAGGTCCTACTTACAATGGGTTTACACACACGGGAATGGATTTGATTTAAAAACATGTTTTCTGTGGTATATACAGCACATACCACCACAGAATATGATGGGTCTCTCCCAATATACAGTACCACACAATAACTGCAAAAGTGAATAAATGTTTGATGTGATGGAGATCATCGTCTAATACAGTTAAACCCTCTAAAAAGATGTGGTGGTTTGAAACTGTTATGTAACCCAGAAAGGGTCATGTTCTTTTAATCCATTCCTGTGGATGCAGATCTGTTATGGGTGGAAACTTTTGGATAGGTTGCTTCAGTTGAGATGTGACACTCACCCCCATTCAAGGTGGGTCTTAATCCTTTCACTGGAGACATTTATGAGAGGATAAAGGACAGAAAAAGCTCAGAGAGTTCAAGAGAAACTCCCCCAGAGAAGATAAGAAGACCTACAAAAGCTCAGAAAGAGAGCCACTGAAGCTGAAAGCAATGATACCCAGGAGTAAAGGACCAGCAGACACCAGCCATCTGCCTTCCCATGTGACAGAGGTGTCCTAATAGCCAGCAGCTTTTCTTCTTCAGAGAAGGTATCCTCCTGTTGATGCCTTAATTTGGACAATTTCACAGACTTAGAATTGTATCTTTTATGCTAAGAAATGCCCATTGTTAAAAATGCCCAGCACATTTCTGGCATACTGCATTCTGGCAACTTTAGCAAATCAAAACAAATATTTGATTTTTTTACTGTTAAGTGGTCCCACTCAAAGGATGACTGTCGGCAAAGCTTCCATAGATGGTTACCCACTGTTCAATGAAACCTTGATAACAGCATAAATCGCTAATACCAAATTGTCTTATGAGGCCATATGTCTTATGTGATAGAGCCACTTCTCTTGTTAACACCCACAAACTTAACAACAGGACTTCCTTTTTTGGAACACTCAGGCCACATCTCTCCTTTTCCCCCAAAGCCTGGGAATTCTAGGCACTCTTCATTGTTTAAAGTGGAATAAGCTCTGAAGGGGATATACTTTCACAAGGGTAAGCAATGAAAAGGCAAACACTAGGGTCAGATTGGCTGGTGGTCAGTTAACATTGCTTATCTGTTCTAATGATAAATGGCACTTGAGTCCTGTGCAGGGCAGTATTTGGCCTGGAAGGCTGACCCACCCGCACCCCCACCACCACCCCCAGCATTGAGCTGGTTTTAATTTGCCAGTCCAGACAACAGTTAGTCTGGTAAACTGATTCCTGCTAAAGAAATAAAGTAAACCAACATGAGAACCAACAAATTCACTTGGACCAAAAATCTCAGAGCTAAATATTTACTCTGACATGAAACAGAAGGTCCCAGACCTGGCTCCCAGCTGTATACCACAAGAAAGCCTTGTCTGGAAATGGTTCCGAGGAGGTCGGTGTTGGAGATAACTCAGGGTATTTAATTAGTGAATGCAGCAGAAGCATATAAATAATGACTAGTTTGCAGATGCAACTTGCATCTTCTGATCAACTCAGTCAGCACCAGCATTAACAGAACACATCTGCTGGAAAATCCCCTTTAACATTTCAAATCACATTTGACAAATTCTTTTTCTACAATTGCATTACTTCAGGCTCTGGCAATGAGGTTTTATGAAGAACTCACACATATCAGTAGTGCAATTATATTTCAGTCTACTGCTAATTTCACAGAGGTGTCTGTAAATAAATGCTTAGTTTTCCAGCTGGTTTGGGGTCTCTGAAATGAAAGAAGGATTAACCAGCATTATCTCAAACATGAGAAAGGATCTGCAATGGGATGGAATATGTCCAAATAAAAACATATTATGATGCTTTGGGTGTGTATGTGGGGGGGAGGGGAATTACTTAAATTTTTCCCATTCACCTTCCCTTGCCCTACTCTCTAACAACTGCTTTCCAAATGTACTTTCCTGCTCCTTGATTTATAACTGTAATCTTTCTCCATGTAACAGCTTTCTTCTTTTCCAGTTACATATATTTGGAAGTGGAGTTGTCTACATACAGCACCAAGGAAATTTGTGCATACCTGTTTTGCTCCATAAGTGGTAGAATTCTATTGCTTGCAGGTAATATAATATAACTTCTCCCCACCAAACATTCCAAAACAAAAGAGAGAAGGCAAGGAAAGAGATATCTGAAGAGCTGGTGCTTATACTAGCTTCTGTGAGCCAAGTGTCAATTGATTGCTCCCTAATTTAGGGACTAGAGATATAAAAGCAACAATCAGGGATATTTTACATTTGGGGGCTGATATTAGACATAATTACTTCTGTTAAGGTATACAGTGCATTTTAATATTTTCTGTAATATACTTTTTTTTCCAGCTATCCAGAAGTTGTGCTTTATTATTTTTTTTATTAGGGAAGTTGTAAGTTTACAGAAAAATCATGACTAAAATACAGAATTCCCACATATCATCCCTATTATTCACATCTTGCATTAGTGTCCTACATTGGCTACAACTGATGAAAGGACACTGTTATAATTGTAATATACTTTTATGAAAAGATGAATCATGGCAAGTATTGCTTCATGTGCTTAACTAATAGGGTATAGCAAGCCAAAATGTTTGGTTTTAAAGTACAAAGGACTTGAACTGTAGAACATGCAGCTTGCAGCGGGTTTGGAGCTTTGCTTTTGTCATCTGGTGTCTTGGGTTTTTTTTTTAAAAGGCTTTTTGGAAAGAATAGAAAAGGTCAGTCTATATATAGCCTTATTATCTCACCACCTCTCCTGAAGCAGACTAATTTGTGGCCAGAGGCAAGAGAGGGAGGTGCAATAACAAGTGAAATCAATAGGTTCTTATAGGAGATTTGAAGAAGCCCTGGAAAAGCAAGACTTTTATCGACTATACAGGGAGAATGATGAATAAGAAGGGGAGCAAGGTAACAAATTGCGTAGAACTGGGATTGCTAAACTTATTTTCATTGAGATGATGAGGAAAATCGATTTGCATTGTATTAAAAAAACAAACACTGCATCTTTAAGTGATATGGGTAATTTGTGGTCACTTATTAACTTCTGGATAAATCTGCCTGATTTTAACTTCCCATATGTAAGCTTACATAATAGTAGGTGTATCATTCCAAAAAGGAAGACCAAATATGGTTAGACAGCTATGAGGAAAACATCGTGGGCAAACTATCCAGCTCATCTGTCTTACCATCCAAGAGTCATTCAAAGTTAACACCACTCATTAACCAGGAGTAAAGACCATCTTGGCAACTGATGGTCTTTACTTAATAGAAATAAATATTAGCATTGACGAATTAAACAGTTACTTAGTAATTAAAGAGTCACTTGCAAAGGGATAATTTCTGTGACAACAATCACTCTTGGTTTTCCTCCCACTTCATGGCACTGGTTGCTCCTCAGTCTCTGAAGCTTCCTCTTTTCTTCTCCCTTAAAATGCGGCACTCCAGGGGTGAGCCCACAGAACTGTTCTTCAACTATCCTTACTCCCTAGGTGGTCTCATCCAATCTAACAGCATTAAAGGTTATCTGTGTGCTGATGATTTCCAAACTTTCATTTCCAGCCCTGATCTTTCTACTGAGCTTCCAATTGCCTATTTCCAATCATCCATCTTAGATTTAGCAGGTGCAAAATTAAAATTTCTGATATTATCCTCCAGTAAATCTGTTCCCTGCTTCAGCATACTGTAACTCCATCCTGACAGCTGCTTAGGACAAAGTCCTTGGAGTAATTTTTGACTCCTTTCTTTCATACATCACATCCAATCCATTAGCAATCCCCACTGGCTCTACCTTGACAAAGTACCCAGAATCTGGCCACTCCTCACACCCTCACTGGTACCACCTAGTCTCAGCTAATATCATCTCTCTCCTGACATGTCTTCCTGCTTCCATCTTCTCTCCCCTATAGTTTATTATCCATACAGTAGCCAGAGACCATCTAACTCGTAAGGTAGATCAGTTAGATCATGTCACTCCTCAGCTCAGCATCCTCCAATTGGTTCCCATCTCAAAGTAAAATCCAAAGTCTATAGAATGGCCCAAAACACCAGACTTCATCTGCTCTGTCACCACTTCCCCCATCTAATCTCCTACTCATCTAGCCCTTGCTCACTTCACTCAAGCTGTACTGGCCTGCTTGCTCTTCTTTAAGCACATCAAACTGTTCCTGCCTCTGGGTCTTTGCCCCTGATAGTTCCTTACATGGGTCACTCTTCCACATAGCCACCTTTTGCACTCCTTCATTTTCTTCCTATATCTGCTAAACTATCACCTTCTAAGTGACTTTCCTTAATTACACTATATAAAATCACAATCTGCATATGCCCTGCCACTCTTTTCCACCTTCACCCTACTTTATTTTTCTCTGGAGCCCTTACCATCATCTGGCAGACTATGTATTTGTCTATTATCTGTCTTCCTCCTTTAGAATCTAAGTCCATGGGTATTGGAATTTTTTTCTGTTCATTACTAAATCCCTATTGTCTTGGCCAGTACCTAACACATATTATTAAGTGAATGAATAACTGGGACGGTAAGAAGAGTGACTGAAAGTAGCACATTTTCCTAATGGCAAAGTGAAGGAGTCACACTGGAGAGGGTAGCATTTCAGAAGGTATATGATGGCATGAAAACATCGAAGACTAGAGTGAATGGAAAAGGAATGGGGATTCTGAGGAAAATCAATATTAAAAAAAAAAAATTAACGACACTGGTCAGGCCATCTCCCCACCCTATCTTCAGCATTATTCAAAGTGAATTTTAAAAATAATCACATAAACAGTTAATTAATACTTAAGTTTATCTTGGATGGACAACTTTAATCAATTCTGCAAATATTCAGTGTTATTTCTGTGTGTGTGTTTTTAATGTGGTTAAATCCATCAACGTTTTCATTTACAGCTTCTGGGTCTGGTGTTATACCTAAGGAATTCTTCCCTATTCTCCAATTATAAATAAACATTACCCAAATTTCTTCTTATACTATTCCTTTATATTTTAGACTCTGCTCCTTCTGAAATTTATTTCATTTTTACTAATTTTCAAACAACTAAATCTTACTTATCAAGGTCCAATCTAGGTAATAATAGCTAGCCTTATTGGAAGAATTACATTGTATTTTAAGTGCTTTACATATCATAACTCATTTAATACTCATGAGAAATTCAGGAGCAGATACTATTATTTTCATTTCATAGATGAGGAAATTGAGTCTCAGAGAGCTTGCTGAGTATTAGGTTATTCAGTAAGTGACTGTTGGGACTTAAGCTCAGGCAAGACTGGTCAGATCATCTGCTTTTAGTTATTAAACTGTGCTTCTTCTCAAATACCACTTTCCATGAAATCTTCTCAGTCCCAGCCTGACCTAGTCCTGTCCTTTCCCTAAACTCCAGGAAACCTATATTTCTCACGGCACTTACCATTTTTCAATCTTAGGTCATAGTTAATTATGTACATGTCATGATATTTTAAAAGATAGCCTTCATATATAATTTATCATATATTTCTCAGAGAAAGTAGTTCTATCAGAAAGCTCATTAAGTATTTATTGAATGAGTAAATGATTAGGAAAATGCTTAAAAAGTAAATACCTTTGGGAGGATTCACATTAAATTCAGATTAAGTTATGAGTGGTTGATAGAAGATCCTTTTTCAATCTTAAATTCTAACAGAAGGGGGAAGTTAAAGAGTTCGGGGGTGGAGGGGGGCGGACTGATAATGAGTGATGGTGTGATAGGAGGAAAACAATGAAGAAAGGACAGAAGATAAATAGTTTGTGGCTGATATATAAACACATAGTACAGAGTTTCATGTATTTTTCTATCTCTGCGAAAAAGCTGGCTTTGTTTGCTTTAAAACTACAGTTTTTTAGTTCCTTAGGGTGCTTTCCTGCAATACAGTTCATAAGATATACAGAGAATTGGCCAAATAATTGTTCTGCACTTCTTGGAAGACTATTGAGAGAAACAAATGATTAGTTACTAGACTTAATCAGAAATTTCAGTTATATAGAGAAGATCTTAAAACTTTATTGTTTGAAATAAATTCAAATCATGTTCCTGAAATTAAATTCCTAGTAAGAGTTTAAAATCCACTGGTATCTTAGGAAGTAAATTAATTCTTCAATGAATGGAAAGAAAGCACCCTGCATAGCTTTAATGTGGTCATTGATGGATTCGAGCAATTTCAGTCAGATGTATCTTTGAACTAGAAAACAAATCTAATAATCTATTTAAAAATGTACTCTCTACACAGTGCTACTGGGGAAAAATTTCTAAAATAATTCCAGTGAACCTGGGATCAAGCCAAATGATTATTTCTAATTGGTAAATTTCTCCAATATATCTTATAAAAACGATGAAAGCTAGATATTGGGAAATAGATTTCTGTTAAAAATAATTCAATCAAAGTCCCTTTGGGGGACTGGGAAGGAAGGAGGAAATATTCAACTTCCCCATCTGCAGAATTCCTGATATTCTCGCAAGCAGTAGGGACAACCATTTCAATAGGTTGAACCCTCAATCTTGGGGCTCGCCCCTTTGAAGCTTATTCCTGCAAAGGAGACACAAAGCCCATTGATAATTATCCCTAAGAGTCACTCCCAGAGAACCTCTTTTGTTGCTCAGATGTGGCATCTCTCACTAAGCCAACTTGGCAGGTGAACTCACTGTCCTCCCCCTACATGGGGCATAACTCCTAGGGATGTAAATCTCCCTGGCAACATGGTACCTGACTCCTGGAGATGAGCTGGGACCCGGCAACATGGGAATAAGAAAGCTTTGTCGGTGGCTGAGAGATTTCAAACAGAGTCAAGAGGTTATCCTGGAAGTTATTCTTATGCATTATACAGGTATCCCTTTTTAGTTTACAGTGCATTGGAGTGGCTAGAGGGAAGTACCTGAAACTGTTGAACTGTGTTCCAGAAGCCTTGATTCTTGAAGAAGACTATAAAATTATATAACTATAGTACAATGTGACTGTGTGATTGCGAAAACCTTATGTCTGATGCTCCTTTTATTCAGGGTATGGACAGATGAGTTAAAAAAAATTAGGACAAAAAATAAATAATAGGGGGAGATAATGGGTAAAAATTGGATAGATTGAAATACTGTGGGACAATGAGAGGAGGGATAAGGGGTATGGGATGTATATGTTATTATTTTTTTTTATTTCTTTTACTGAAGTGATGCAAATATACTAAAAATGATCATGGCAATGAATACACAACCATGTGATGATATTATGAGCCTTGATTGTACACCATGTATGGGATGTATGTGTGTGACAATCTCTCAATAAAAGTATTTTTAAAAAATGATCATGGTGAAGAACATACAACTATATAATGATATTGTGAGCCATTGATTGTATAATATGGTTGGAATGTATGTGTGTGGATATTTCTCAATAAAAATATTTTTAAAAAATTGAAAGGGAATCCCAAGAGCCAAAGGCAAGAGTAGATTAAAACCTGAACACATTTTTTTCTATTTTTATTGTGTTAAAATATACATAACTTAAATGTACCCTTCTAACTATATTTTAGTGTATAATTCACAAAGTACATTCAAAATGATGTGTAAGCATCTCCCCTACTTCCAGAACTTTCTCATCATCCCAGACAGAAACTCCTTACCCATAAAGCAATAACTTCCCATTCCTTCTTTTCCACAGCCCCTGGTAACCACTCTTCTTCCACTTTCTGTCTTGGGGAATCTGCCTATGCTGCATACTTCATATAAGTGGATCCATACAATATTTGTCCTTTCATGTCTGTTTTTTTCCACTCAGGATGCTTTCAAGGTTCATCTACATTGTAGTATGTTTCAGAATTCCATTCCTTTTTCATGGTGAATAATATTCCATTATATATATATATATATATATATATATATGCCATATTTTGTTTATTCCTTTCATCTGGTGACATGAAGTAAGATGTAAGCCATGGAACAAAGGATTGTGGCAAGCTAGCCTCAGAATGCTGCAGAATCTGAGAGAAAGCATAGTCTGTCAAGACTGTGATTTTGGACTCCTACCTCCAAAATTTTGAGACAATAAATTCCTTTTCATTAAGCCAAAACAAAGACAAAACAGAACAAAACAAAATACAATCATAAGTATAGAATTATTATATTATCTTTCAATCCTGTTAAAGAACTGAAAGCAGGGACACGAATTGATGTTTGCATACTTATGTATATGTTGGCATTATTAACGACTGCAAGTGGATGGAGGCAGCCCAAGGGTCCAGGGACTGATGGGCAGAGGGTCAATTGTGGTGTGCACATAAATGGAGTATTGTGTGGCTGCAGAGAGGAATGAAGTCATGAGGCATGCAATGATGTGAGTGAACCTTGAAGACATAATGTTGAGCGAAATAAGCCAGAAACAAGGAAAAATATTGCATGGTCTCATTAATATGAACTATCTAATGAGCAAACTCTGAGAGTTAAAGTAGAAAGCATAGGTTATCAGGAGATAGAAAGAGGGCAGTGATTGGGCAATTGATGTTCAAGGAGCACAGAATGTTCATAAGGTTGATTATAAACGTTTGGAAATGGCAAGTACAATGTGGTGTCAGGCTAGTACAATATTACAAATGTAATTAAGAAAGCTGAGGAATGAGTGTGGTTGAAAGAGGAAAGCTAGAATTGTGTATGTCACTAGAAGGAAAGCTAGAGGATAAAACTGGGATTGTATAACTTAGTGAAACCTAGAGTAGAAATAACAGTGGTTAATTGCATAAATATAAGAATGTTCTTAAATGAACTAGAATAAATGTATATTACTGTTACAAGGTATTAATTATAGGGTGGTAGATGGGAAAATACAATTAATATAAACTAAGGTCTGTAGTTAACAGTAACATTGTAATATTCTTGTACTAACGGTGATAAAGGCACCTTGCTAAAGCTAAATGCCAATAATAGGGGGTGGTATAAGGTGGATGGGATTTTTTCTCTTTAGAAGAAATGAGCATGTTCTCTTATTAACTGCAGTCATGAATGCATAACTATATGATTATACCAAGAGCCACTGATTTACACTTAGGATGGATTGTATGGTGTATGAATAAAACTGTTTTAAAAAATAATAATGGGAGGGAAGGGGTATGTGATGTTTGGGGTCTTATTTTTTACTTTTTTTGCGTAATAAAAATATTCTAAAATTGACTGTGGTGATGAATGTACAACTGTATGATGATACTGTGAGCCACTGACTGTATACTTTGGATGGATTACATGGTGTGTGAATGCATCTCAATAAAATTGCATTTTTTTAAAAAAGCAATGCAATCAGTAAGTCAAAAATGTGAAAAATATAAACCACTCCAATGAAAATGTACTTTTAAAGGTCTCTGAAAACTTTTTTTTTCTAAAGTCATCAACTTTCTCTCCCTCATATTTGTTTGTTTTCACTGGTCTCTTTCTGAAACTCTTTCTCAGCTTCTGATATGTGAATATTTTCTAATGCTTCAAACTTCTCCAAATGATACTTCACTAATTCCTCTGCTACATCAAGTTCCTCTTCCATACTTTGTATGTGGTTTTAGGGCTCACTCTTTGCTTCCTTATTCTTCAGTGCTTTTCTCTTTAAGACCTATCTTAAATCACAGCTTCAGCTTCAAATTCTTCACCGGGGATTTGAGTATCTGAATCTGTTGCTCTCAACTCTTAAACAATTTCTG
The DNA here is from genome assembly GCA_004026745.1 of Myrmecophaga tridactyla. Classification (NCBI taxonomy): domain Eukaryota; kingdom Metazoa; phylum Chordata; class Mammalia; order Pilosa; family Myrmecophagidae; genus Myrmecophaga; species Myrmecophaga tridactyla. The sequence continues at coordinate 17,473 of PVIY010027429.1, read as the reverse complement.
GCCTCTAACCTCTAATGACTTAAAGCAGACATATATTTGGATATTTCAGCAAATTACTTTAAATTGGACGAGTCTAAAACAGAATTCGCTGTACTGAAGAGTTGTCATCTGTTATACAGCAAACATTTACCAATTGTCTATTAAGTTCTGGATTCTGTGGCTACAAAGATGGGCATGACAGTTCCTGTTCTATAGTACTTCAGAATATTGAGAGGGAAAAATACATGTAAATCAGTACTTATAATGCAAATACATAAAAGGGTGACCATCAGACTGGATATTAAAGCTGTGAAGCCAAATAACTACTATTTCAAGGGTTGAAGCCTATTGTGTCTTTTAAGGTAGCAATCAGAACAGGGCAGCACATCCTCTTTTGGTTCTGGGAAAGGACATTTTTGATGAACCAAAGGTTAAATACCTTTGCTTTGTTCTTGGTGAAGTTCTAAATCTCAGATGCTTCAGAGTCAGACACTGGCATCATAAACAGGGCATGTGAGCATGACTATTGAAAATCACTGGTTGATCTGAACTGAATGAACGACGGGGAATCACAGAGTAGAGATATTAAGGTGGCTGCATCCAGAAAATAGCTATTCCTGCATTGTAAGTCCCTAACATTGTATGGGAGTAGAAGCATGTCTGTAGGCTGAGAAGGCTGAAGAGAAACCACTGAGCACATGTGAGGCAGTATCCTAGGAAGCAGTATCTTGGGAAAAAAATAGCTGGGGTTTGAGGTTTTATTTTCCTTAGGTAAGTCAGTGGGGCTTATGGTATGATAATCTGGCTCCAAAAAATATATTGTGGGTCATAAGCAGATAAAGGTGGCGACTATGGCTTACCAAGTACATTCACGATACGATATTAAGCATTATTAGACTATAGACTGTGGAATCAGACTGCCTGCTGTGGAAACCCAGCTTAGTCCTTTATGAGTAGCATGGTCTTGAGAAAGCGACTGAACCTTTCCTAGCCTCAGTCCCTTCATCTATAAAAATGCACATATGAATGCGCCGTCCTCCAGGTTTGTTATGAAGATTAAATGAGTTGTCACATGCAGAATGAATAAAGGGATGGAGGGGCCTAAATGTGCTAAAGACTGTAGGCTGTTATTAACGTTTAGATATTTTACCCAGTGCTACACCAAAATTGTGTTTGTTTTGCCATCAGAGGTAGCATCTATGTCATACTCTGAGTGGCCTTTAAGAAACATGACTCCATCACAAACAGCTTTTTTTTTTTTAGACTCATAAAACTGAAACCCATTTTCATACCAGATCAAGTTCTTCATTAAAGACCTATATACTTTGTAACTCACTATTAATAAATATATTTAGGAAATAACTTTCAGATCAACCGTGTCAGTTCTGGGATTATAGAGAACATATCACTTCTCACCTACGGTGCTTTAAAAATGATCCTTATGCTATAGTGATATAACTTAATGATCAATATTTATTCTTGCTCATGAAAATTTACCCTAAAGAAAAGACTTTTAACAGTGCTGCTAAAACTGTCAATACATTTATTTATTCTTGATCAATTTCCTAAAATGTCATCCAGTAGATCCAAGACTCCCCAGACATCTCTTTGAAGATGCCTATCAAAAATCTCCTTCAAAAACATCCTTTTGAATTCTATGACTCTGATAAAGATGATGACAAAAACACCTTTATAATTTCCTGCCAAAGGGAAAAAAGGGGGAAAGAAGGGAAGTACAAGAGTGACAATGATAAGAACCATATCATACTAAATAAAAGTTGATGAGCTTTGTTTCTGACACATTAATTTACATATACTTTTAGCTATTTGGCAAATAAGTACATACTCTATTAGGGGTGATGATTAAAACATTAACAACCAGCAAGGTATAAATGCCAATTAATTAGAACAGATGCTGGCAGTAAGCAACTGGAATAGTAAGTTCCCACTGAAAACCAATCCTGTTACAGGCAAGTATAGTGTGTATGTGTGGTCATTTTAATACAATGTTGGAGTACTTTCATTATGTTGTTTTTAATGTGGAAATTGGAATATGGAAATGTCTTTTGAAAGAGGAATTTTTGTCTTGAATGCAAAAGCTGCTAGTATATTAAAAATAATTTGGGTAACAGGAACTTTTAGTTATATATTACTTTCCTTCTGTTTTATTTTTCAAATAGTTTCTGTGATATGCTCTTCTTCTTCCCAGCAGGTGAAGCACTTTTTTTTCACAGTTGAATTTAAAACCACAAAGACACTAGGTTCTTCACATAAAAATAGTAGTACAGATACCCTATACTTTCTAGAAAATTATTACATACTCCCTCTCAAAGAAAAAAGCACCCATTATATAATTTCAGTTAGGTTTAATTGGAAAAAAAACTTACTTCTAGGCTGATTCCTAAAACATAGTGTTTTAGTTTGTGAGCTTCAGCAATGCAATATACCAGAAACAGGATGACTTTTAAAAAGGGAATTTATTAAGAGTACACGGGTAGTTCAGTGGTTAGAATGCCTGTCTTCCATGCAGGAGATCCAGGTTCGATTCTTGGACCATACACCCCCCCTCCCCCCAAAAAAGGGAATTTATTAGGTTGTAAGTTTAGAGTTCTAAGACCATGAAAATGTCCAAATTAAGGCATCCAGAGAAAGACAGCTTAACTCCAAAGAAGTTCAGGGTTTCTCTCTCAGCTGGGAGGGCACATGGTGGTATCTGCTAGCTTTCTCTCCTTATTTCCTAAAGCTTCCCCCGGGATATTTTTCTTCTGCATCTCCAAAGGTCTCTGACTGTGTGAGTTCTGTTGGCTCTTTCCAAAATAGTTCCCTCTTAATTATACAAGGGTTCCAGAAACAACCCCACCTTGAATGGGTAGAGATGCATCTCCATGGAAACCATATAATCAAAAGTTACCATCCACAATTGGGTGGGTCACATCTCCATGGAAACAATAAAAAAGATCTCACTCAGCAATATTGAATGAGGATTAAAGAACATGGCTTTTCTGGGGTACACAATAGTTTCAAACCAGCTCACATACCTTTCTACCACTCTGCATCTTTTGATTCAAAGTATAAATTATTGTCATTCTGGTACATGTTCCTGATACATAACACACATATAATCTGGTTTATCACTTAATGTTTGATGGATTCATGAGCCTTTACTGCAAGTTCATCAGAAGGTTGAATAAGCTGTGCCTTTTTCTTTGTCTTTCTTCAAGACCTTCCAGGAATGGAGACACATCGTCACCATCACAGATTTGTAAACTCTAAGTCTCTACCAACAATTCCAAAGGAAACATTCTTTGTAGTTAGGTCTTGCTCTACAGGAAGTCTCTTAAGGCACACAGACCATGTTTAACCGGTGCATTCAAATTATGTTCCATATTATGAATACACAACTATGTGATGATATTGTGAGCTGTTGATTTTACACCATGTGTTCTAGTTTGCTAGCTGCTGGAATGCAACATACCAGAGACGGATTGGCTTTTAATAAAAGGGGATTTATTTCATTAGTGCTTCAGAGGAAAGGCAGCTAACTTTCCACTGAGGTTCTTTCCTACGTGGGAAGGCACAAGATGGTCTCTGCTGGCCTTCTCTCCAGGCCTCTGGGTTCCAACAACATTCCCCAGGGTGATTTCTTTCTTCATCTCCAAGGGCTTGGGCTGAGCTATCAGTGCTGAGATGAGGTATGCTGAGCTGCTTAGGCTGTGCTATGTTGACCTCTCTCATTTAAGCACCAGCCAATTAAGTCAAACGTCATTCATTGCAGCAGGTACACCTCCTAGCTGACTGAAGATGTAATTAGCAACAAATGAGTACTTTTGGCTCATGTCCACAGCAACAAAACTAGATGCCTTCACCTGACCAAGCTGACAACTGAATCTAACTACCACACCATGTATGGAATATTTGAATGTTAAGAATGTTTGTATGATTGTACGTTGTTTTATGAATAAAAATATATTTTTTAAATTATGCTCCATAAACTCAGACATATGTCTTGCCAAGTAAGTACAAGCTGATCGAGAAGGGCTTCAATGGATAGTTCTGCAGTCAAAATGATTAGGAGATGGATAGGTTTGGAAAATGGAAGTGCCCATATCAACATAACCAGCAATGAGCAGTCCTACACCACCATATGGTTTCCAGCCATACTGTTGCGTTGGTACCTGGGTCTGGCTTCCAATTAGAGATGCAAGATGAGACATGGGAAGAGGTCTGTCAAATACAAATCTGGAATCCAAACATTCCTGATGCATGAAATTACATAACAGTCAAGCATTAGCAGTAAACTCTGTGATTGAGATACTAAGATGGTTGTTAACATGGAGCCTTTTTTTTTTTTTTGATTGACTGCAAGCTCTGACTGTGCCCTCGTCAGTGCAGACTAACGGTGGCTGAACCTTGCCTGAAAGCTTCACTGCATATTTAATTTGATGAATCCTGCCCTGAGGGCATCAAACAGTGAAAATTATTGTCATAATGGTTGTGAAACATGCTTCCAAAGTGGAACTGGCTGCAGCTTTCTGCAAAACTGTGTGATATGCTCTTTATCAAATGAATTTCCTTGTTTATGTGACTTATATCCTGTTTCACATGGTTCTCAGGTGTTCTAAGTCCTGGTAGGTTCTTCAGGACACACACAATTTATTTTTACATTATTAGTAATAGGCTATATTTACCTAATCTAGAAGAGAGGAGGTAATTTACAATATTAAAAACCCCAAACAAAATATACCTGTTTCTTTGCTTCCTGCTTGTTCACCTGAACTGTCTGTCCCATCCAGAGAATATTAGAGCCAGAATAAGGCTAACTATCAAGATCTAGAATTTACTTAGTCTTATTCAGGTCTGCATTAACATTGCCCTTAAGGTAACAATGAGCTAGTCATTAAACCAGCTTATTCAGCTTCTCACAATGAGACTTCCTAGAACTATCCAGGTTTCTTGTGACATACTTAAATAATTATAACTGAAACATATAAAAGAATACAAATTGTTTCTCAATAGGGCTTCCCCTTGTCAACATCCACATTTCTGCCAACGGCATTATCACTCTTCTTTTCATTCAAGGTCAAACTCAAAAGTCATTTTCAGTGGAAATGTACCATATTTGGGGATATCCTCATCATTTTAGTATTGGTAGGAGGCAGGGACCACCTCCTGCTACAGAAACTGAAAAGTTCAGATATTCACTTTCCCAGCAACTCTTGCCAGTTAAGATGTTACACATGAGCAAGGCCCGGCTGCTCAGATCACCTCTCTAGACTTTGAATCTGGACGTAAGGATGAAGAGGTGCAGGGATGGGCGAGAATTCTTTCAGGCAGTGAAAGCATCAACCAGTTTCTAGGAGAAACAATGGCAGTAGTAGTGTCCAGCACTCAAAGCTGATGAGATAAGCCGCAGAAGCAGTGTTGTCATTGGTCTAGTTCAGTGGTGATATTTTAGGTGTGCTTCTGATATGTGGCCTTGAGGTATTCCTACAAATTTTTCAAGCCTGTAAAATCTCCAGCCTCCTCAGTGAACGTATGCACTGTACAATTGCCTTCTAATAAATTCCTTTTTTGCTTAAATTAGATAGAGACTGTTCTCTTGTTTGGAACACAACCAATCAACAACAATGGTCCAATGTGTCATCTACAGTTCTTTTCCTTGACACTCTCTCTCATACTTCATCAAATTTTATGTTCAATAGGAACTCCCTTAGTCAGCCCATTTGAGAGTGAATTCCAATACCTGAGTTCAAGTTCTCAAAGTGTGGTCCCTTGACCAGTGGGAATGCATTTAGAAAAGCACATTTTTCAGGGCCCACCCTGGATTTATTGAATCAGAAACTCAAGGTGGGGCCCAGCCCTCCAGCTGATGCTGAAACCACTAATCTCAGGTGTCCAGAACCACTAATCTCAGGTGTCCAATTTTGGATTCTCTATAATAGAACAATGACAAAGTAATCTGCAAACAGAATCCTAGATTTCTACAAATTTTTCCTCATTCATTCATTCAATAAATGTCAGGCACTGTTTTAAAGCACTTAGGATATATCATTAAATAGAACAAATAAAATCCCAGCCCTGGTGAAGCTGATGTGAGGCATATGCAATAGCGAACAGCTATCTTCTGCAAAGTTTCAGCTTCCCGTGGTGTCAGTCAACATGTTTTACAGAAGACAAGAAACAGTTAGTTAATCTGACAAGTCATTTAAGCGGGGGTTGGTTAAGAAAACTTTTTCTAAACAGCCATTAATTTTTTTATATTGGTTTATTTATTTCTGCTTTCTCTTAAAGAATTTCTAATACCTGTTTAGCCAATTATTCCTATCATGTCAAATGCGAAAAGTTACAGCAACCTAAAAGTCTAATAGTAAGTGAACGATCAGTCAGAACAAATGAAAGGCCAGTAATAGGGATTAGTTGGAATAGCTGAAATATCCAAAATTAATGGATGGCTTTTATAAATCATGGTAAGTTATAAATCAGTGATTCCAGTAAAGAATGATTTCAGTTTTACAGAAAATAATAATATACGATTATATACGTATAGAAAAGAGATTCTGCAAAAATATATATCATGATAGAAGTATTTGTGTCTAAATAGATAGAAGTATGGATTTTTTAAATATTCTTTTGGTTGTCTATATTTCCTGATTTCTTAGGAATAAGTATCCATTTGCTTTTAAAATAAGTAAGATGAAATACTAGAAAGGAAACCATATCTCCCCCAAATACTGAGATTATAGGATGGTCTCTATTTAAAATATTTTTCTACATCATCTTAAAACAACTATGTTTACTTCCCTACAATTTGTTTGCTTATATTTTCAATTCTTATGTATACAGTTGAAGGACATTTACAGAATTCTAATTAATGACATGTTATTAGACATTTCATTTTTCCATCTAACTCCTTATTCGAAGTTTTTCCAATAGTGAATTTTTAGGTTATTCCACAGGTTATTTTGAACCTTTCATTTACTCCAATTATTTCCTATTGTTGGGTGTATGGATTGTTTGACTTTTTTTGCTTTTAAAACAGCCCAGATACTTTGTTTTGCAAACTCCTTTGATGAAACTAGTACATGGCCCAGGTCTGGAAATCAGAAACACCTGCCTTAGACTCTGAACCGCCCCACCACCACCCCCCGCGCCAAGCAGTAATGCAATGTACCACAAGGTCATATTTAGCTGGAAGGAAGGTTGGAAAACACAGTTTTATTCTAGAAGGCATTGTACTCAAATAGAAATCAAAGTTCCCATGGGTTGAGGAGATACTAAGGAGTCTAACCCAGAGAGCAATCCCTAAAAGGAGATTTTAATCCTCTTCCCCCAGAAGATTATGACTCATCACCCTGTCTACCTCAGTCACCACCAAAAGTCCAAGCCACATTGCCCAGACTCATCTCAATTTTTCTCTATATATTCTCCTAGCTGTTCCTGTGGCCCATTTTCCCATTTGCCACCAACCCCCAGACCCCCATATTTCTACTATCTCTACTTGAACTTCTTAGCAACAAAATCTCCTGATCATCAAACTCTTCCTGATTGGTATCATCTTAAATTTATTACCATAAATCTCAGGTGGACCCTCCATCACAGCACTTTTCCTATATTTCCCCAGTAAACTCAGTCCCTCAGTCTGAATGAACTATTTCACATATTTCTCTCTTTTCGTAATCCAATACCACTTCCCCATCCTCACTCTCTTGCTCATTTTACTGTTCCTTAAAGAGGTCAAATTTATGCTGGTCTTGGAGCCCTTACATTTGCTGGTCCCTATATTAGTATTTCATTTTGTTTTTTCAATTTTTAATTAGAGAAGCTGTGGGTTTACAAAACGATCATGCATAAAATACAGGATTCCCATATGTGCTAGTTTGAATCTATTATGTACCCCAGAAGAACCATGTTATTTCAACCCTGATCCAATCTTGTGGAGCCAGACACATTGGTCAGATGGAAACTTTGATTAGATTGTTCTCATGGAGATGTGATGCACCCAGTTGTGGGTGTGACCTTTTGATTAGATGGAGATAGGACTCTAGCCACTCAGGGTGCATCTTGATTCATTTACTAGAGTCCTTTAACAGGGGAAATGTTTGGAAGAAACTTCAGACTCAGACACAGATGCAGACACAGACATTTGGAAATGCAGAAACTCCAGGAGATGCCAGGAGCTGATAGAGCTAACAGAAGCTAGACAGGAACCACAGCCAACATAGATGCAGAGATTTGGAGATGGTTGGAGTGCTGACAGAGAAAGCACATGCCTAGATACAAACATTTGGAGATACAGAGCCCAGTATACATCACTATGAGCCTTCCCATGAGATGCTAAACAAGCTAGAACCCAGAATTTTGCCCCAGAGATGCTAAGTGAAGGCCCACAGACCCTTAGAGAGGAAGCCACTGGAATCAGGAGCTGGGAATAAGGGAACTGGGAACAAGGACCAGCAGATGCCAGTCATATGCCTTCCCATGTGACAGACACTGGCCTTTCTTTCTGGATGCCTTAGTTTGGACATTTTTATGGCTTTAAGAACTATAAACTTGTAACTTAATAAATACTCTTTATAAAAGCCAATCCATTTCTGGTATACTGTATTCTGGCAGCATTTAGCAATTTCTCTCTCTATTGTTGACTTCTAGTTTCATTCCAGTGTGGTTGGAGAAGATACTTTGTATACTTTCAATATTTTTAATTTATTGAGACTTATTTTGTGATTTAACATTTGGTCCATTCTGGAGAGTGATCCATGTGCATTCAAGAATATGTATTCTAGTTTCTTGGGGGTGAAATGTTCAATATATGTCTGTTAGGTATAGTTGGTTTAGAGTATCATTCAAGTCCTCTGCTTCCTTATTAATCTTCTGTCTAGAGGTTCTATCCATTATTGAAAGTGGTATATTTAAGTCTCTACAATTTATCTCCTTCAATCTGTCAGTATCCCTGTATTAGTTTTCCATCTCCCAAAATAAAAAAACATACCATGGGTTAGTTTAATAACAGGAATTTATTGGTTCAAAATTTCAGACGCTAGAAGGCTCATTTCCTCCCGGGGTTGGTATCGTTGGGCTAGCCAACAATCTTTGGGTTCCCTGGCTTTTTCATCATATGGTAATGCACATGGTGGCATCTTTTCCTTTCTCTTCTGGGTTCTTTCAGCTTCTTGCTTCCTTCCTGGTGTCTTCTATTCTGTGTCCAATTTGCTTTGCTTATAAAGACCTCAGCCATTCTGGATTAAGGCCCATCCTAATTAAAGTATATCTTAACTAATAACATCTTCATAGGTCCTATTTATAAATGGGTTCACACTAACAGGACCAGGAGTTGGAACTTGATCATGCTGTTCGTGGGGACCAGATTCAATCCCCAAAAGTCCCTTTGCCAGGAATGTTCTCCCTAAAGATCTTAGAGTGGCTCACTCTTTCACTTCATTCAAGCCTACTCAGGGGCTTTCCCTGATACCCACCTCAGCCTCCCATACCCTGCACCCACCAAGCTCTAGTCTCTTTCCTGTTTTATTTTTTTCTCCATTGTTCTTACCACCATTTTGCGTCCAATCAGCCATCTGTTCATTATTTTGTCTCCTCCACTATACTATAAGCTCTACATGGAAATGGATCTTGTCCATCTCAGTCACAGCTGGATATCTAGAACACAGAACTGTGACTGGCAGAGAGCATATGCCTGGTTACTATATTGTAATAACTAATTTTGAATGAGCAAGTGAAATATTAAATATTTAAAGTTATTTTTATTATGAATAAGTGGAGAGAAAAAATAATATTTTCCCCAAGCTAAATTTGACTAAGAATTATAGAAGAGACCAGCAAAGGTATCAGGATGAATTTGCTTATATACATGAGAAAGAGACTGTTCAAAGTAAAATTAACTGAGCAGTAATAGAAAAGGGAGAAAAAGGAGTTGGGAGTAGCGGAGAGCAGACTTTAGGTATCAGCCATTGATGGGATAAAAATGAGGAGCTAAGTGTGCTGGTTTGAAAGGAAGCATACCCCCTATGAAAAGCCATGTTTTAATATAAATCCCATTTCATAAAGGTAGGATAATCCCTATTCAATACTGTATGTTTGAAACTGTAATCAGATCATCTCCCTGGATGATATGATTTAGTCAAGAGTGGTTGTTAAATGGGATTAGGTGATGACATGTCTCCACCCATTTGGGTGGGTCTTGATTGGTTTATTGGAGTCCTATAAAAGAGGAAATATTTTGGAGAAAGAGATTCAGAGAGAGCAGAGAATGCTGCAGCACTACGTGAAGCAGAGTCCACAAGCTGGCGACCTTTGGAGATGAAGAGGGAGGGTGCCTCCCGGGGAGCTTCGTGAAACAGGAAGCCAGGAGAGAAGGTAGCAGATGATACCTTGCTTGCCACGTGCCCTTCCAACCAAGAGGGAAACTGTGACTGTGTTCGCCATGTGCCTTTCCAGATGAGAGAGAAACCCTGAATTTCATCGGCCTTCTTGAACAAAGGTATCTTTCCCCAGCTGCCTTAAATTGGACATTTCTATAGACTTGTTTTGATTGGGACATTTTCTTGGCCTTAGAACTGTAGACTAGCAACTTATTAAATTCCCCTTTTTAAAAGCCACTCCATTTCTAGTATATTGCATTCCGTCAGCTAGCAGACTAGAATACCAAGGAAAAATTGCACTGCGCTAAAAGCTTTGACATCAAAATGAGGGGTAGGGTGTGAATACCTGTATGCAGGCACCATATGTAAAGTTAGGTTTTATAGCTGAAGAATGTTTAAACTGCTACTCTGTTCTTATTATGACATCTTTATAAATTATACAGGTTGATTATTGCAGTTCTATGTCTGGTTATACATCAGACTCATTCTGGTGGTCTGAGCTCCTCCTTATGTATCAAATCAGTCCTCAGGGGTGAGACTCATGAGCTAAAGTCTTACAAAACTCCACAAGACACTCCAATGTAGTTAGAGCACTACTAATGGTTTAGAATCATTGTCAGAACAATACTTTCCAAATACCAAAACTTGCAAAGAAGAGGCAATTTTTCACTATCTTGTGAACAGTTCAACTTTGACCTTCCTTAGTATAAAAGGTTGTAGTTCAGTTCCCATGTTTTCTTTCCTGACTTTCTTTCCCCCCTCTCCGTAGCTCTGCTGTAGAATAGCAAGTTAATTTATCAAACTCAAGAGTAATCCAGATTAGGAAATACTGCTCCACAGTTCATGAAGTCACTAATAAGCCATGTGGTATTATTACTAAGCATCACCAGAGACAAATATACATTGTAGTAAGTTTTTATTAAATAGCTCACTATTGAGGCAATAACAGAAATACTTTTACTTATGAGCACATAATAATAACATTATTATCCTGTGTCAGGTACTGTTTATAATTCAACATCCTCATGTATAGCAATGGATTAAACTCCTCAGTCAAAAGGGAGATATTGGCAGAATGAATTAAAAATTAGAGCATGGGTGGGCCACGGTGGCTCAGCAGGTAAGAACGCTTGCCTGCTGTGCCCAAGGACCTGGGTTCGATCCCTGGTGCCTGCCCATGTAATAAATAAATAAATAAATAAAAGCATGACCCAACTATATGCTATTTTTAAGAGACTCACCTTAAGTCCAAAGACACAAGTAGGTTGAAAGTAAAAGGATGGAAAAAATATTCCATGCAAACAGTAATCAAAAGAAAGTGGGGGTGGCTTAGAGTTTAAGCAAAAAACTGTTAAAAGGGACAAAGAAGGGCAGGCACTATATATTGATAAGAGGATCAGTTCATGAAGAAGATATAATGATTATAAACTTACACGGACCTAACAATAAGACTCCAAAATATATGAAGCAAACATTGACAGATGTGAAGGGAGGAATAGATAGCTCTACAATAACGAGACCTCAATACACCACTTTCAATAATGGACAGAACATCTAGACAGAAAATTAATAAGGAAATAAAGGACTTGAACAATCTTATAAACCAAGTAGACCTAGTAAACATATACACAACTGTTCATTCAATAACCTCAGAATAAGAATTCTTCTCAAGCGCATCATTCTCCAGGATAGACTAGATGCTAGGCCATAAAATAAGTCTCAATAAATTTTTAAAATGTTGAAACTACAATGGAATGAAGATAGAAATCAATGATAGAAGGAGAACTGGAAAGTTCATTTTATTTGAGTAGTCAAAGTAATCCAATCGTCAGTCTGCAGTTGTAGCTGTTATACTCATGAGATACCATAAGCATCTAAATGCAAGAATCTGACAACTCCATTATGAATTCTAATGTGCTGATTCCTGAACATTTATATATTGAAATACATTTACATACTGAAGTAATTTTAAAACTTACTCTTTTTCCTCTTTATATTGTTTGACCATCTCATGGATTTAAAAAACACCATGTATATAGGTAGATTATATTATCTAAGAATTTCACTTCAGGATGATAAATAGAGGATTGAAATATTTGCTGTAAAAAGAAAGCATTGATTCTGGTAAAGGTGAGAATTACTGCTTTAGAGTATTAATAAAGAAGAAAGAAATGTTCAGATTGCTTTGCTTTATGGCTTCCCATTGCAGATGAACTTATACAGAGTAACATTCATGTTGGTTTTACAGCACTTGGTCCTAACACAATTAAAGGGGGAAAAAAGCAGAAATGGGCAGGTAAGTAAACAGATCGAGAAATGGGCAGGTAAGTAAATAGATCGAGAAATATTATTAGGCAAGGCAGGACTTCAACCTAAGGCACAGAAGTCCTTATACTCTTCATGTGGCAGATTTTCCTAAGAGATTGTTCAGCTTGTTTCAATCTACTTTCTCATTTCTTTCCCCTTGACATAAGAACAACATTGACTTTAATCAACAAAATGGGTTTTATTTGGCTAAGATTTGGCTAAGATTTGATTTTTTCCTACAACGGAATCATACCTTCTCCCATTCCACAGCAAATATTTTTTCTAGTAAAGGTTCTGATTACTAAGGTGTTATAGCCCCTAAAATTCATTGCTTATGAGAGTCACAGAACTAGTTTATGAAATCACAGACATTCTGTGGCCTCTTCTCAAATATAGAGAATCTTACATCTTCGGCTAACTATAAGACCACTACAAATTCTATTAGAAAATAGGAAGCAGGTTAGTAGAGCATAAATGGTGGCTCCCAGGAAAGCTTTGGTAGCTAAAGACTAGCTATTTTTCTGCTAGTAAACTGTTCTGAGACACTGACAAAGTCACTTAACTACTTCGTGAATTAATCCCCCAAGCAAAAGGGAAGATTAGAAAACATTCTGTTTCTTTTTTTAGTGCCTGCTCTAGTAGCACACACAAAATTGGAGTCGTATTTTCCCCTTGCTTACTAACCCAGAATGCTCAGCTAAACTAAGTTGATCAATTAAGTAGCTTGAGGATCTCAGAGGAAAGCTGTTTCATTCAGTGTTGCTACTTATTGAGTGGGACAGACAGACTAAAAGTCAAGAAAATCTCTGATATTTAGTATCTGTTTCTAAAAATCAGAAATTTATAGCAGTTGTGAAGTAGTTCTCTCATTCTTTGATTTTGTTCAAGGTCAAATCTGTTCTCATTTCAAGAACAAGGTTTATTTTCTCATATCAGTAATTTACAGCTTAACCAGAATGTTTACAGGCCTCGACTGCCTGTGGAGGTTATCTGAATATAAGTAACTCATAGGTCATGTTCTTGACTGTACCTATGCCAGCAGAAACTCCCTGAGTCTTTCTATAATCTCCCATGAACGTCAGTCACCCCATGGTATCTCCCATTCCTTCACTCTTGCCAGGTTCCCCCTATTCACCAAGCTGCCTGTTGGAAGGCAGTAATACAGCTGCCATTCTTGGCAGTGCCTACACTAAAAGATTCCATTATTTCTTCCTCAGTCATGAACTCGTTAGAGAATCTGACTCTTCCAGAGCCAGGTAAGGAACTTCTACTAAAAACGTAAGCCAGTCCCCTTTGTCATAGCTGGGAGAGGAACTAATCCACAGGATAAGCTGAGTAATCAGATTTCCTACTTCAAGACTTACATCAAGGAACAAAGCGAAGCTGGTAGCATAGAATGACAATTTTTAAAATGGTCACACATTCTTTGGCACTCCTCTCAGAGAGGTGAGGTGCCTGTTCCTTTCACTTGAATCTGGGAGGGACTTCAACTACTTCGACCAATTAAGTTTGGGAAAAGTAGCTTCCAAGGCTGGGTTAAAAAAGACCATACAACTTCTAGCTGCCTATTTTAGAGTGATCATTCTGTGAACATTCCCTCTCAGGATACGCCCTCTCCAACCACTGTGTTGCCATGTAAAAAGCTTCACTATCCTGGAAAACCCCATAGGAAGGAGTCCACTTGCAGGTAGTCTGGCCAACAGTCCCAGAGAAGCCTGACTTTTCAGCTATCCCTGCCAAGGTGCTAGAAATGTGAATGAAGACGTGAACTTAGAAGTGGATCTTCCAACCCCAGCTGTTCCCATCTCCATATTTGAACATTCCCACAGATCAAGCAGCAAAGACCAGTCATTCCCCTTATGCTTTGACCAACAGAATCTATTAGCTTAATAAAATGGTTGATTGCTACAATGTTTGGGGGGGAGGGACTGTTACACAGCAGTAGTAACTACAACACTCAATCACAAGAACAGCAGTGCCCCAGAATGAAGGTACATACCCTTCTTCTGCTGAGAGTTTCTAAAACTGCCCTAGAAATTCTTCTTGAGCCCCAGCTATTTGGTTTTTCCTTAAATTCCATGAGATTCTCATCTAACAAATATCCTTTTTTTCTTAAGATATTTCAATAGGTTTCTTTCTTATAACCAAACATGCTCGAAGGGAGTGTCCATCCTGAGGCTGTCCAGGGCAAAAATACTATCTCCCATGGTAGCCAACCAAAGCTGCCAATACTCAAGGTGCCTAAGGATGTCAGGACAGGACAATACAGTGGTGTGAAAATTGGCCCCCTTCTCTATACTACTGCACCTTGGCCCCTTGGTCCTAAAGCAGGACGAGACTCTGAGTCTCACAAAGTTTCCCACAAACACAATTCTTTTATTTTCTTGTCCAAACCCCTCTCCTCACTGGGGCTCAGATTCAGGCTAGGGGGTAGATGCCATCTATGATTGGAGGAGCAGGATGGAGTCCAAAAGTGACTCTGAGGGTTCGCTATGATTGTCTGGACAATAAGCCAGTAGGGACTAAGGATTATTCCAGCAGAAAGGACTGGCCAAACTCGGCTTCCTATACTATCTGTGGCTTCTTCCTCCATTCAGAATAGCTACAACTTACTGTGGCAACAAAAGTCTCCAGGAAAGCTGGTATTCCCAGCTAACAGATGCAAAGAGCTAGCATCTGAATTCATATTGCTTGGAGTCCAAGCAGCTTATATGTCCCTTCACTGAGAAGGTTGTTCTCATGCTTGCCCTATGTAAGAGGGGAAAAATTGAGGTGTGGAAGAGAAATTGGTAACTATCTGGACATGAATGAAAATGAGAATACAACATATCAGAAATTATGGGATGTGGCAAAGGCAGTGCTGAGGGGGAAATTTATTGCACTAAATGCCTATATTAAAAAACAAAAACGTTTGTTTTTTAATATAGGTGGGCCACGGTGGTTCAGCAGGCAGAGTTCTTGCCTGCCATGCCGGAGACCTGGGTTCAATTCCTGGTGCGTGCCTATACAAAACAAAAAACAAAACAGGGCGGGCAATGGTGGCTCAGTGGCAGAGTTCTCATCTGCCATACTGGAGACCTGGGTTCAGTTCCTGGTGCCTGCCCATGTCAAAAACAAAACAAAACAAAACAAAATAAGAACAAGCAAAAATAGAAGATGTAACTGAGCAAACAGAAGAGAGAAATAGTAAAGATTAAAGCAGAGTTAAATGAATGGGAGAACAGAAGAGCTACAGAAAGAATCAATAAAATCAAAAGTTGGCCCTTTGAGAAAAATCAGTAAAATCAATGGACCCCTAACAAGGCTGACAAATTAAAAAAAAAAGAGAAAGGATGCAAATAAACAAAATAAGTAATGAGAGGGGGGTCATTACTATGGACGCTGAAGAAATTTTTAAAAAATCCTAAGAGGATACTATGAACAACTACATGCCAACAAATGAGACAATGAAACGGACAAATTCCTAGAAACACATGAACAAGCTACACTGACTTGAGAAGAAATAGAAAATCTCAATAAATGAATCACAAATTTGATGATGATCCAATCAATCATCAAAATCTTCCTACAAAGAAAAGTACAGGGTCAGAAGCCTTCACAGGGGAATTCTGTCAAACATTCCAAAAAGAACTAACACCACTCCTGCTCAAACTCTTCCAAAAAAATTGAAGAAAAAGGAACACTACCTAACACATTTTATGAATCTAATATCACTCAGGATATAAATATTGAGTTGCTCTATGAACCAGTAATATCAATACTCAGTATATATCCAGGAGAGCTGAAAGTATGACATGAACTGACATTTGCACACCAATGTTCATAGCAGCACTATTCAAACTGCCAAAATATGGAAACAACCCAACTGTCCACCAAAAGATGAGTGGATAAACAAAATGTGTTACATACAAATGATGGAATATTACACAGCAGTAAATACAAAGTGAGGCCGCAAAGCAAAGGACAACATGGATGAACCTTGAGGACATAATGCTGAGTGAACTGAGAAAGACACAAAAGGATAGATACTGTAAGAGTTTGCTATTATGATTCTGTTAGAGGTACTCTCATAGGTTACACTATATTCCAGACCTAGAGGTACCTAGATGCTAGAGAAGAGGGAAAGGCTACCCAATGAGGTTGAACTTAAATGCAAGGGAATTGACAGAAGTGATGCTAATTACATAGTGGGGTTATAAGTAACATTGCCACATTGAAGGTGAATATGACTGAAAGGGGATGTATAGTGCCATGTATCCCACTGATTGAATCTATAATTATAAATAAGCTATTGCATGAACTGTTTCAAAAGTTTGATGTTGGACAAAGAGTCAATAATAGAGGGGTGTTCTAGTTTGCTAGCTACCGGA
Source organism: Myrmecophaga tridactyla (assembly GCA_004026745.1). Taxonomy (NCBI): domain Eukaryota; kingdom Metazoa; phylum Chordata; class Mammalia; order Pilosa; family Myrmecophagidae; genus Myrmecophaga; species Myrmecophaga tridactyla. Next base: position 441 of record PVIY010027429.1, on the reverse strand, counting down.
ATGCAACACAACAAACAGAGACAGATTGGCTTTTAATAAAAGGGGATTCATTTTGTTAGTTCTTCAGAGGAAAGGCAGCTAACTTTCAACTGTGAATCTTTTACGTGGGAAAGCACAGGATGGTCTCTGTTGGCCTTCTCTCCAGGCCCCTGGGTTCTAACAACTTTCCCCAGGGTGATTTCTTTCAGCATTTCCAAAGGCCTGGGCTGAGCTGCGAGTGCTGAGATGAGGTATGCTGAGCTGCTTGGGCTGTGCTACGTTGCACTCTCTCATTTAAGCACCAGCCAATTAAGTCAAGTATCATTCATTGCAGCAGGCATGCCTCTTAGCCGCTGCAGATGTAACAAGCAACAGATGAGGTTCACATACCATTGACTCATGTCCACAGCAACAGAACTAGGCACGTTCAACTGGCCAAGTTGACAACTGAATCTAACTACC
>PVIY010027428.1:0-34239 GCA_004026745.1 Myrmecophaga tridactyla | reverse complement strand
GCCTGGAAAAGAGTTCTACATCTTGTGATTACATTTTTTGGAAGGGTTGCAAAAAATAAAAATGCAATTTAGCTTAAGAACTTGAAAGTTATCTACAAATCATGAAAAAATCTTGGTTATTTCTTAATGTCAAAATTTACGCCGACTTCTCCTTTCCATATCTTCGACATTCAAAAAGGCGATAGTACAAAGTCTCCAATTTTCCACACAGGACAAATGCTTTTTTTCAGCCAACTCTCAATGGGGGCGCAACTAGTACAACACCATCACCTCGGACAAAAAGCATTGGAATATTCCGTTTCGTTGACTAGAAGAAAAAAACACAAAACACACTCATATATATTCATATTATTATTATTACACATGGATTCATCATAGCACACACAAATTGGATTTTAAAAATATGACTACTTACTTTGTAGCAAAAGAACCAATCTATTAACTGTCTACTTTTCCTGAATACAAAAAACTGTGGCAGAGCAGACTGGAGCTGGCCACCAAAACCCATTCTCCTCTTCTGAGTACGCAGTTAGACTGCATTTCTCAGGTTTCCTTACAACTGGACTCAGCCATGTGATTGAATTTTAACCAATGGGAAGTCAAGAGAGGTGAGAGGGTCTGACCCGGACGTACACCTCCTTCTCTGGTCCTTGCCCTACCTCTGGGTGGATTAGGATGATGGTAAGAATCCAGGAGATGGCAGAGTCACCTGATCCTGGATCCCTGACTAACCATAGAGAAGACAGTGTGCTGCTCTAAACCCACTTGGGACTGTTATGTGAGCTAGAAGTAAACTTCTATCGTGTTGAGCAATTCCAGGTATTTTCTATGTGCTGCTACAGTCCTATATGGGGAAATGGAGATCTTGTGGTGTTAACTTTGTTAGGGGCCTGGTGTTAGGCAGTAAGGAAACAGATACATCAGATTGGAATGTCTGAAAGCCCCCTTAAGCCTTGGCAAAACGGTGGGTAAATCTGTTGCCTGTAACAATTTGGAAGGTAGACCCAGCGCCTCCCAAAGCTATAGCTTTGGGGGTAGAGGTTGGAAAAGTCAAAAGTAAGTAAGTATTTCTATTAGCCTGATTCATTTAGCAACACAGTACAAGAAAGAGATAAGGTCAGGCAAGAACTAGCTGGGTTTCAAGCAGAGATGAAAAGAAATACGGAGACGGAAAATAAGGGCTTTATATGGTTAGAAAAGTCCTGTTTCCAGACCCCAAACTTTGGAAGATAAACATGAATAAAGCTTTGTGGAACAAAGATCCAGTAAATAAACTCAGTCTTGAAACAAAGATCAGATTAAGGGTGTTGCGTGCTCCCAAATTTACAATAGCAAATGGCCTCAGGTAGGCAACATTAATTGGAGGGAGAAGAACAAAGGTGAGAAACTAAAGGAATAAAGAAGCCCTAGAAACTTAATCAGGCACATAGTAAGCACCCAATAAACTGTTAATAAAGTCATTTGTAATGCATTAAATGCACTCCAAGGAGCTTGAGCTTTTATGCTATAGTGATTATTGCTACAGACTCATTGTTTGCAACATACAATAGTTAGAACTGTAATACTGAATGACATATATGAGGGGAAGAAAATGCACATGAAGAAAGAAAAAGTCTCAATGTCCATATTTAGAGTGGGGGAAAAAAAAAACTAACAAGAGTTAGGAGTGGTCAGAGAGAGGAGGAAAACCAGGATAAAGCAAAATTATAAAAAACAACAAAGGCTAACATTTGAATTATTACTATGTACCTACCTGTCACTAACCTGAAGACTTTTCATTTAACTTCTCAATTAATCTTCACAATAGCCCTATGAAGTGGGTCCTATCATTATCCCCATTTTACAGACAAAGAAACAGTCACAGATAGATTGGCTAATTTGATCTAACTAGATAGCTGGTAAGCAAGGAAGCCAGGATTTGAACCCTGGCAATCCCGAAATCTGAGCCCATGTTTTTATCCGCAATGTTCTAGGAGGGTCTGTGCCAGCAGAGTGGTGGTTCTTGAAAAGTAGTCTGCAAACTCTTGAGACCTTTTCACAGGACTCATGAAGCTAAAACAATCTCTGTAATAACACTAAAGATATTCTTTGCCTTTTCTTTTGCGTTGACATTTGCAGATGGTACAAAAGCAATAGTGATGCCTCAGCACAAATAAAGGAATTGGCACCAAACTTTACTAGTAGTTATTATATCCCTCACCACCACATACTTGCAATTAAAAAACAAAAACAAAAACCAATTCAATGTTCTTGCTGAAGGAGTAAAAACTTTTAATTCAATCAAATCTTATTATTCTATGTGATAAAATGAGAAGCATTAAGCAATCTTGGCAGAATGAATTACGACTGTGGAGAAGCACTTATGCAACTGAGTTGTGAGCAGAAAGCTTTTTTCAGGATTAATATTTTAACCTGAAAGAACAAATGACAGAAAAACATGTACTTGTTCAGCTATGTGGCAGACATTTTCCCGAAAATAAATGAAAGGAATCTGGCAGTTCAATCAAAAAACTGATGGTATTTGTTATCAATGATAAAATTCAAACTTTTAGGTGAAAATTAGAATTTGGGGAAACTTATATCTGCCACTGTAAATGAGATGGCTTTCCTATACGTAAAGATTTATGAGATCACTGATGATATTAGCAAGGGTGATTTTTAAAACATTGAACCATGAAATGTGTAAATGTTTAGGAGATCTATATAACTGAGTAATATTTTCTAAATGACTGGTGCTTGATGTTACAAAATCATACACAGGTAAATGATCCATGCAAGGTGTAAGACAGATGGATTTTCACTTAACAAAGAATAACATGAAATGACTGATATGGTTTCTGATTCCACACTACAACTAACTTTAAGAAACTACCACTTGCTCACCAACTTGCCATTTGAACTCACTACCCTCCTCGCTACATGGGACATGACTCACAGGGGTATAAATCTCCCTGGTAACATGGGACAGGACTCCCGGATGACCCAGGACCCAGCATCAAGGGACTGAGAAAGTCTCCTTAACCAAAAGGGGGAAGAGAGAAATGAAACAAAATAAAGTTTCAGTGGCTGAGAGATTTCAAACAGAGTCAAGAGGGTATCCTGGAGGTTATTCTTATGCATATACAGATCTCCATTTTTGGTTTATGGTATATTGGAGTGGCCAGAAGAAAGTATCTAAAACTGTTGAACTGTGTGTTCCAATGGCCTTGATTCTTTTTTTTTTTAAATATTTTAATGAGAAATATCCATACACATACACTTCAACCATATTATACCATCAGTGGCTCACAATACATCATATAGTTGTGTATTCTTCACCATGATCATTTTTCAGAATATTTACATCTCTCCAGAAAAGGAAATAAAAAGAAAAAAAAGAACTCATATATCCCATACGCCTTACCCCTCCCCTCTCATTGACCCACAGTATTTCAATCTACTCAATTTTTACCTTTACCTTCCCCTATTATCTATTTATTGTTTTATCCATATTTTTTTACTCCACTGTCCATATCCTGGATAAAAGTAGTTTTTCACAATCACACAGTCACACTGTAAAAACTATACAATTATACAGTCTTCTTCAAGAATCAAGGCTACTGGAACACGGTTCAACAGTTTCAGGTACTTCCCTCCAGCCACTCCAATACACTACATACTAAAAAGGGATATCTATACAATGCATAAGAATAACCTCCAGGATAACCTCTCGACTCTGTGTGAAATCTCTCAGCCACTGAGACTTTGTCTCATATCTCTATTCCTTCTTTTGGTCAAGAAGGCTTTCTTAACCCCATGATGCCAGGTCTCAGGTCATCCTCGGCACCAGGTCCCACACTGCCGGGGAGATTTACACCCCATAGGAGTCATGTCCTACGTAGGGGTGGTGGGGGTGGGGAGTGGGTAGGGCAGTGAATTCACCTGCCAGTTGACTTTGAGAGAGGCCACATTAAGAGCAACAAAAGAGGTTCTCTGGCGGTAACCCTTAGGCATAATTATCAGTAAGTTTAGCTTGTCCTTTGCAGGAATAAGCTTCATCCGGGCGAGCCCCAAAATTGAGGGCTTAGCCTATTGAACTGGTTGTCCCCACTGCTTGCGAGAATATCAGGAATTCCCAGAAGGGGAGGCTAAATATCTTCTCCTTACTTCCCAGTCCCCCAAGGGGATTGTGCAAATACTTTTTATTCTCTTCCCAAATTACTCTGGGATATATTGGGGCATCACACTAACCTGTACAAACCGACAAGATCTCATGCCCTATTCAATATTCCATGTAATTATGGTGTTCAAGTAAACTGACCATACCAGTTAAATTAGATAATGTGCCACCCAAAATATAAATTTTGCACCAAACAAACATTTTTCCCTTTGGTCTGGCACAGAAGTTGAAGTTTGAAAATATGGGCCAGATCATCCTTTACCCAGTATTCTGATTTACCTTAGTCCTATCCAGATCAGTTTCATTTATATCTCTAGACATAGTCTGATCACTTTTTCAGCTTTTTAAACAGTTGCTAAATGTGGTAATGCTGACTTTCATAGCTTCAGTGCTCTAACTCTGAGTCTCAGGTGTCACATAAACACCCGAAGTTTTAGGGAATGACCAGGTTATATACAAATTGCTCAGTATCTCAGAATTTAGAAATATCAGTTACAACTCCTAAATATACATGACTGAATAGCCTTGATTCCTGAAGACACTTGTGTAACTATTTAGATTTTACAAGGTGACCGTGTGACTGTGTAAACCTTGTGACTAATGCTCCTTTTATCCAGGGTATGGACAGAGGAGTAAAAATAATAAGGCTAAAAAATAAATTATTAATGAGGGCAGGGGATAAGGGGTAAAAAAAATTGGGTAGATTGAAATATTAGTGGTCAATGAGAAGGAGGGTTAAGGGGTATGGTATGTATGAGTTTTTTTCTTTCTTTTCCTGGAGTGATGCAAATGTTCTAAAAATTATCATGGTGATGAATACACAACCTATGTGATGATACTGTGAGCCATCTGTATACTTTGGATGGACTATACGTGTGTGAAGATATCTTAATATTTCAAAACAAAACAAAACAAAACAAAAAAAGATAAACTACCACTTGTTGATTTGGGGAGTAACATCAAAGGAAAGTATCCATGTTTCAAATGTATGCTTTTTTTTTTTTTTTAACTTTTCCAACCATGAGGCCAGATTTTCTTCAACTACCACAACATGGTGCGACAGGATGAATGCAGAAAAAACCATGTGAGAACTTAGGTGTCATAAATTAATCCAGATGTTAAAGAGATTTACAAAACTGTAAAATGGTGCCGAACAAACACAGAATGCTTTGTTTTAGAAAATATAGGTATTGTTTATAAAAATGTAACTGGGTGGTAACGTGTACTAGCTCAGTTTTGGTTTCTAATATAGTAAGTATTGGCAGACTGAATCAACATAAAACAGAGCACTGTCCAGCATTCCTGCTATAAACACACAGAGGCATCTTATATTATCATCTGTCATTAATTCCTGGCAAGCCATGAGGTAAGTAGTATTATCCCCTTTTACCAATGAGGATATTAAGTCTGCAAAATTAATTACTTTGCCCAAAGTGTATAGCACAGCTAAGAAGTGGCCAAGCCGGTATAGGAAATCAGGTTTCCCTGATCCCAAAGTCCCTGCTTTTAAATGCTGTTCTCTACTGAGCCCATGAGCAGGTGACAACACATGACAGGCATTCCATAAATATGTTTTAAGCTGCTGGATATTGAGAACAACTGGCATTTCGAAATCAGTGAACACAATTACATGACTTACTTTATATATCTCTTCATATGTTTCTTCATCAATTTCTATAGTAGTCACAGTTTCTTCCACATCTCCCAGTATCATATTTAAATGTTGATCATAAGCCTGAAGTGGGAGGGTGGAGGACCAAGAAGTTTAATAATCAAGTTACGAAGAAAGAAATAGGGCTTACAATACACAAATGGCTCAATGACAAGTGACAAACTTATACCACAAACTTTTGCACACAAATAAAAAAATAATTATGACTGCACCAACACACTTCATTTCCAATGACAAATTCACTGACTTGTTTATACGGCTAAAAATGAATCTATGAAAATAACTTAAAATTGTGTCCAAAGGATTCACCTTCCTTGTTATCTAAGGCAGTCACATCATTTATATTTATACTTCATTATGAAAATAGCAAATTCATCACTTATCACAGACTTCTTTCAAATCTACCTATAACAGTTTGACAAGAAAGATACAGAAAAGCAGATAAAAGCCCTCGGTTTAAATGCTAAAATGATGGCACTATAGTTTCTGAAGGGCAAAGACACTGTCATTCAATCCTCCCTGCCCTGGCCTAGACTAAGCATCATAAAAGTAAAGTTAATTTCTTTCTCTCCAATACATTTCATGTTCTGCTACATCTTTAAAGTTTGACATTCCATATCATTATCTTTCAGTATATTTTCTAATTTCTGTTGTATTTTTGTTTTTCTTTGACCCATGGGTTATTTAGAAGAGTACTGCTTAATCCAAGCAGCAGGGAGAGATTATCTGGGTTATTTATTTTATCCTTGGTTATGACTGATTTGTTATTCCCTTATGTTAAATTCTTAATTACAGGTATTTTATATTTCAGTTCTAGAATTTCAATATGATTTTTTGTAGACTCCAATACTTTTGTAAAATTACTTCACCTTTGTTTTCATGTTTTCACCCCTCTTCCTCTGTATTTTGAACATATCAATCACAATTTATGGTTAAAAAACAAAGAAAAAGTAAACAGGAGGAAAAAAAAGTAAAGTTAAATGGAGCAATCCCCAAGCTTATCCAGAACTTAATTGTGTTTGGGATCTGCAGGTTCAATCAATAAATGCTGCAACTGAGATATTCAGGGATGTACTCAATCCATTCAAAAGTTAGCATTTTACTAAAAGATGACCCTTCTGGGGCTTTATGTGGAACCCACTTACCCTTATTTCTACCAAAGTGTTAAGTGGCTCACCAGCTAACATAACAAGAAAAGTAGCAAGTAAGTCACACGGGGAATATACTAGAGAGGACACACTAACAAGATAAAAAAACCCTAAAATTCGTTTTTGTTTATATGTTATTGTTCACAAAAAAAAAGAAGGAAAAAAAGTCAATTGTGATGATAAAAAAATATATAAGCCTTTAGCCTCCTATATTCTGGAGCAACTAGAAGGAAAAATATAAGAGGATCGTATGGTAGCTCATGACATACCCTGGGATCTGTCTTGTAGCCACTTGTCGAGGAGTGCTTTGAAAACTATTGTTTTATTTCTTTGCTTTGTATATATGTTGTATTATACAATTTAAAAAGTTTTTTTTAAAAAAAAAACAACCAAACCTAAAACTGACAACAATAAAAAGACAAACAACCCAATTAAGAAATGGGCAAAGAACTTTGGAGAAAGATATTTCTCCAAAGACAATAAACAAATGGCAGATAAACACATGAAAAAATGCTCAACATTATTAGCCCCTAGGGAATGTGAATAAAAATCACAATGAGATATCACTTCACACTCACTAAAAATGGCTATTTAAAAAAAACAGCAAATAAAAAGTACTGGCCGGGAGGACGCAGAGAAATATGGACTCTAGAACACTGTAGGTGGGAATGTAAAATGGTGTAGTCTTTTCATAGAGACAGAAAATAGAGCACAGGATGCCAGGGGTTGAGGAGGAAGGGCAAACGGGGAATTAAAGCACAATGGGTACAGGGTTTCTGTTTGGGGAGACGGAAAAGTTTTGGTAATAGGTGTCTTTGAATGTCTGTGTTCATATTCTGACTCTCCCTTTGTAGGCTTTGCCACCTTAAGCAAGTAACTCCACCTTTCTCTGAGCCTGAGCTCCCCCAACTGTAAAATGGGACAGATACTACCCTCAGAGGACTGTTATAAACATGATCTATATATATGTACTTTATAGTACACATAAAGCATTCAGGATAATAGTGCCTGGCATGCTCAATAAATGCTAGCCTTTTTTTTTTTTTGGCATGGGCAGGCTCTGGGAATCAAACCTGGGTCTCCAACATGGCAGGAGAGAATTCTGTCATTGAGCCACCACTGCATCGCCTAATGTTAGCCATTTTTAATCACCACAGGGTAGAATGGAAGTAGTAAAAAATATATATTTTAGAATAAAAGGGACCAATCCTATAGGAATAGTTGTATATATGTGCACAGAAATATGTATAAAAATGCTTACTGCAGGGCAGCTGCCGTGGCTCAGCAGGCAGAGCTCCGACCTGCCGTGCTGGAGGTCTGGAGTTCGATCCCTGGTGCCTCCTGCCCATATGCAAATTAAAAAAAAAAATGCTTACTGCAGCATGATATACAATGGCAAGAAATGGAAAACGATGTATAGATCACTACTACTGTATACAGAATCCTATGTAGTCATTAAAAAGAATAAAAGAAAAAAAAGAATAAAAGAGATTTGTATGCACTCACGATCAAGGAATTCCAAGAAAGATTAAGGTGATGAAAAATATTTATAGCGGGATCCCATTTATTTTTTTAAGGATGGGATATATAGTGCAAAATAAATGTATCTGGACACACACGAATATATGTGTAACTATTCAAAAAAATATCTGAAAGAATACAGATCCAATTTTTAGCAGTGGTTACCAATAGAGGAAATAGGATTTCATCTGTTACACTATATACATCAGTGTTGTCTAATTTTTTTTCACAACAAAACACATTTATTTATGCATCAGTAATTTTTTAAAAATTAAATAAGAATGGAGGACAAATGTAATTTACAAATAATCACAAGGAAAAAATAAAGGGAATGAAAACATTCCATAATAAACACATTTCTGTAAAGAGAAAAAAGTGTTAACATATATAAAATAGTTGTATTTGGCTTGCAGAAATATGGGTGACTTTCTAACTCCCCCTCTTCCATGTTTCAAAATATTCTTGCACATTGGATACTTTTTACATTTCAAGGGGGTGGGGAAAGGGAGGGATGATTCAGAAGTAGTCTAATTTCAAGATAATTTAATAAACTTACATGCAATCTGCCTCGAAGCTCTCGGTCGTTTCTCATTTTCACGTAAATTCGCTCATCCAGGCTGAGCCTGATGAGATCCAGGGGCTCCTCTACGGTGTTGGTAGTTTGTTGCTGATTGAGGAAACAGTAGTATAATACTAGGAATAGTGTAATGTTCCAATCACTGCTTTGCTATGTGACCATGGGCAAGTTACTTAGTCTTTGTATGCCTCAATCTCCTAATTTGTAAAACGGGGATTAACAGTACCTACTCATACTGTTGTTGCGAGGCTTAAATGACCTATATGAAGGCTCAGAACAGTGCCTGGCACATAAGTGCTATATAAATGAGAGAAAACATGTACACAAAGAAAGGAGTTACACAGCAAAATAATCATGGCTATACCAAAGTCAGTTAGACCTTGTTCCCTCAAAATAATAAACTGCCTGACCCAATTTCAGGGTAAAGGGAGCCACTTTCTGAGACTTTAGCCTTATCTCAAATATCATTTAATCATTTGTAAAACATTCACTTAGTGCCTACCACAAACCAGTCAGGATGCTAGGGAGGGATGTTCGTTAAGGTTTGGGGGAAGATTCTGAATCCAGCACAAGGAAGATTGAGTTCAAGGTGCCAAGTGAACAGTAAGATGAAAATAGGTAGTAGACAGTATAAAATACTGGTTAAAAGCACTGGATTTGGAGCAAGGCAGTCTGGGTTCAAATCCCAGCTTTGACCTGTACAAACTGAGATAACAAATCTAATTTTTTGCTTCCTTATCTGTAAAATGAGGATGCCACAACCTTTCCTTCAGGTTTCTTGAGAAGATTAAATGAGCCAATATATTTAAAGTGTAACCTGGCAAACAGAAATAATTAATATTACTAATACAAACATTAAATAACTGTTGGTAACATAGGTCTGAAGTTTCAGAGATGTCAGGGCTAGGATCACCTCGGGGCCATCCATATAGAGGGGAGGATTAAAGCCATGAAACTTGGCTTTTCAGTGAGAACATCATGACTCCAGTACAGGCTCTACCTGTCCTTCAGATTAATGAGAAAAAAAAAGTCCTGACCTCAACTGGTGACTCCCTCACTATCCCAGTTCAACAAGTGTTCGTTAAAGAGCTAGACAAGCTACAATTTCATAGAAGATAAGGCACCTGTCCTTAAGGAGTTCAGCCCAATTAGGAGAGAGGCATATAAATAAACAATTATAGTTCTATAAGAATATACACATGACAGAATCCTGCTGCTACTTTAGACTCAATCTGAGACGCCCATTCTCTACCCTTTTCAACCTATAACCTTAAATGTTGCCTTTGCAAAGAGGCCTCCTGATCATCCAATACATTCATTCATAAATATATGGTGTTTCCAGCACTGTTATAAACCCTGATGGTAGAACAGTAAGCAAAACAAAATTCCTGCTCTCGCAGGGAAGACAGCAGTTAAACAAAGCAGCACATACTTAAAATGAAAAAAATAAAGAATGACATACTATGACGAAATTAAACAAGGTAAGCAGACTGGGGTGGTGGTGGTACTATTTGATGTAGGTGGCCAGGGAAGTCCTCTTTGATGAGGTGAGATCTGAGTAGGAAAGCTGAAGAAGTTGTGGCCCGACATTCATCAGAAAGAGTATTTGGGGAAGAAGAGCAGGTGAAAAACCCTGTAAGTTCTCTGTATCCCGGTCCCTTGTCTGTTTCCTTCATACCACGTCCCAATTCCTATGTATCTCACATATGTATGCCCTGCCCCAATAGACTATAAGCTCCACGTGGTAACGGGATCATGTCTGTCCCTGGTGCCCAGAATAATGTCTAGTCACCCACAGCTGATACATACTACGTATTGGTTGAATGAGTGGATAATTATTATACTACGCTGAGTAATAACGACACTAACTCAATTTTATTGCCACACTTTCTATCAGAATCCTGACAGCTCCACGAGGCAGACACGGAAAATTATTCTCATTATCTACAGACAAGAGAAGGGAAGTGATGAGAGTCAGGAATCGCTGTTAGGCGCGCGGGTTTCGAACAGGAAAGAACTGAGGGCCTAAAGCAAAACTGGAAGGGGGCGCGGTTACAAAGGGACGGAGACAGATTAAGCCTTAGTGGGCCAGAGAGAGGTGGTTCGTAAGGACACTTTCCCGTGAGCTTAGAGAAGGCAGCCCTGGCAAGTCGAGAAGGGCCAAGACTGGGAGCGCGGGAGAAACCGCTTTAGACCAAAACACCCTCACCTGATCCACGTCGTCCGCCATGTTTCAAACCCTGCGCCCTTTCTCTCTTCTCGCGAGAACATACGTGCCTTCCCACGCCTCCGGAAACGTGAGAACGCAAAAGCACCGGAAGTAGAAAATATCTGTTTGGTTCCGTCTCTCTGCCTACGCAATTTACACTGGCTGCCGGGGCCGAGGCGGAGCTTCCTCTGAGGGTGTGGCTTGGCCGTGGTGGAGGGGCGTGACTATGCCTTGCCCCAGTGGGGCGGCTCGCGTGCCGGGACTGCTTCCCGCTGTGTGGTGCGTCACTCGCGAGGCGAATCTCTCTCGGCGACCATGGGACGGAAAGGCGCTGGCTCTCCGGAGCCGCAACGACGGGAGCTGCGCGGCCGGAAGGCTAAAGGCAAGAACCAGGCCCGGAGCGAGAAGAAGGAGGCAGGTGAGAGAGCGAGGGGGCAGATGCTGAGGGGGCTGAGAGGCAGGCCCGCGTTGCGGGAGCCGGGGTGGGGGAGGATGCTGTTCAATGCCCAGACGGAGGCAGGCGGAGCCTCGCCGGGCCGCTGTGTAGCTGCCGGCCCCTCACCGTCCGGCATCCCTGCACGCTTTTGTCCCTCACGCGAGGAAGAATGCGGCCAGAGCAACTTCTTTGGAGTCCCACCTGACCACGAGCTCCCCAGTGTAGTCTCATTCCTGCTTCGCAGTGCCCACAGGGTAAAGTTCAGCCTCCTCTCCGTTGCTAAGGGCTGAATGAGGAAAAGGCATTGCAGTTATTTTATGTGCCCCCAGGAGACGGACCGCGATGTGGAGTGGTGTGGTGTGCTAACTCCCAGAGTAATATCTTCAGCTAACTCTCACCCAGGTAGTTCCAACACGATTTTTTCAAGTGGATATTGTCTTATGTTTAACATAGACAAAACAACGCTGTTGATTTTCCCCCTTTAAAACCTCTGACCTTTCCCCGGTTTTTGCCATCTCAATAAATGATCCCTTTACCGTCTTGGTAAAGCAAAACCGTTCTTTTCCTTATATGTGCAAGTCCTGTCAGTTCAACCTCAGAAATTTATCTCATCTGTCCTTTTAATTTTCTTGGCACAGTGCTTGTCCAGGCCACTATCGACTTTCAGGTGCATGGCTGCAGTTACCTCTTCACTGATCTTTCTGCTTTCTTGCAGTGGGTTCTGCACCTAGCTGCCAAAATGATCCTTAAAAGAAATCCACACGTTCCCTGTTCCTACATCAAACTCTCTATGGCTTCCCATTGCTCTTGGCATAAAATTCAAATTTCTTAGTGCAGCCTACAAGACCCTACATGATTTGGATGCTGCTTCCTCTCTTTTCTCCTTGCCAGGGATTCTCTTTATTTATTGGCCAACTTTCTGTTCCTCTAACATGCTAAAATATTTCTAATCTTAAGCCTTTGTTGTTCCTTCTGCCCAGAATGTACTTCCATGGCCCTTGTGGCTGATTTCTTTTTTTTTCCTTCAGGTCTCAACTCATTCTTCTATTCCTTCAGGTCTCAACTCAGAGTCACTCCTTGAGTTTCAGATCTAAGGTAGCCTTCCTAATGGTATTCTCCTCCATTGTACCCCAGTTATTGCTCCCACAGCCCTTGTCACGATCTGTTAGGGTCTTATTAATTTATTTGCTTCCTTTTTGACCACCCATCTCAGTAGAATTTAAGCTCTTTGAAAGCAGAAATGTCTTGTATTTTGCTGTGTCCATTTTGTCCTCCCCCCTCCACACACACACACACATAGTAAGTACTCAATAAATATTTTAAATCTTTGCAAAATGCATGCTGCTTTAGGGTTTCTAGAGTTCCTGAATAAATAAGTGGGTAGAACATTATACTAGGTAACCAGCAAGGGCCCCTACGATACTAGATTCTTTGATTCTGTAAATGTTATAAGCTAATTGTCCCTTAGAAAATAGTCAAATGGTAATAGTTTCTAAGCTCAGAAAGTGATTTATATTATGCTTAATTAATACTATGAGTTCCATTTTATTCATTCAGACACTCATTTATTCATTCAGATAGCATTTTTTGAATGCCAGTATATGAATCAGGTGACATAGAAGATGGAGATTTCATGGAAGACCTTAGAGTATAATACTGTTGACATGACATTTGTACATAAAATATCCAAGGCAGAGTCCGTTAAAGGTCGTGAAGAAGGTACAAAAGACTGGCTTCTGAAAGATTGATCAAGTTCGACTGGAGAGATTGAGAAATGCTCTCTGAAGGGGTTATGTTAGAGCTGCAACTTTAAGGATGGATAATAGTTTAGCAAGCAGCCATGAAAGGTGGGGAGTTGGGGCATTCTAGACGGAGGGAGTGTGTTCAGAGTATGTTACAATTCAGAAAGTAAAGATTTTAATCTGATGGAATTGCTACCTTCCTGGGTAGGAGTCTTTCCAGCTCAGCATTTCAGCTGTGCATCGCTTAGCACTTTGGTAAATTTACATGCACTTTGGTAAATTATTTTTGGACAAATAATTTAACCTTTCTAAACCTCATCTGTGAAATGTAGTACTACCCTGCAAGGTAACTGAGTTTTCAGTGAGATAGCATATAAGTCTTCTGGCATGGTACGTGGGCCCATGTTAGGTGATCAGTTAGGCTAGCTAATATCATTCAACCTAAATGTAGCTAAGAATGTACCCAAGCTTCAATCCAGCTCTGCCAGCTAGGGTAACTAGCACCAAGTTGTCAAGGCTGCTTCCAGGTTCTGAAGAGTTAAGGTCTTTCTGGTGGTTGGGTGAGGACTATAGATTTAGCGCGTGTGCCTTGGACTGCAGGTGGCCCTGCTTGGATGACTGTTCAGTGTAGACATTCGTATAAAACTTTGGATTTTAACAGCACTCCTGTGCATGCAAATGAAGGGGACACTTAGTTGCTTTCATCAGGAACAAAGAAAATAGTCTTCCACATTGTTTCCTTGCTTCTTTTTGGGCACCTGTAGTTTCTTCATATTTCTTTGTATGAGTTCATTGATGTAATCAATTTCATCGACATATAACACATGTTGGTTGAGCACTTTTTTTTATTTCCGCTCACTGTTTGAGGTATTGAATTTATAGTAGTGAACATGACAGGCAAGGTCCCTGCTCTCATGATGCGTATAATCTTTGAGGGGTGGGTAGGGGAGACAGTAAGTTAAAAAAAAAAAAACCAGCAAATTCTTGTGGTAATAAGAGCTATGAAGAAGATAAAACAGGGTGCTGAAATAAAGTTGGCATGGGGATACAGATTTGAGAAGAGGCAATTAAGTTAGAATGAGTGGGCAGGGAGGGCCTCTGTGAGGTGGTGACATTTAGAGTCACTTATGGAATGATGGGAAGGAGCCATTCATAGAAGTTCTGGGGGTGAAGTGAGGGTGGGTGGGGGGCGGGAATTTTAGCAGAGGAAACAGTAAATTTAAAGGTTCTTAGAAGCAAACAGGTTTGGCCATTTTGAGGAACAGCAAGGAGGCCACTTAGCTAGATGCAGTGAGGAATAGGGGCCATGAGTGATAGGAGTTGAGGTGAGAGAGA
Organism: Myrmecophaga tridactyla; assembly: GCA_004026745.1. Lineage (NCBI taxonomy): Eukaryota > Metazoa > Chordata > Mammalia > Pilosa > Myrmecophagidae > Myrmecophaga > Myrmecophaga tridactyla. The sequence continues at coordinate 19,440 of PVIY010027428.1, read as the reverse complement.
TGGGCTGGTCCTAGGTCATGTAGGAGGGCAAGCTAAGGACTTTAAATTTTATTCTAAGTGCTGTGAGATACCCCTGGACGGTTTAAGCAGATTTCCTTATTAAACGTGGATGCCCTAGCAAGCCACAGTGATTAAATTCCTGTCCTATTGAAATAACCACATTGACAAGCTCAAGGGAAAGGCCATTTAGACTCCAGTTCCTTAACTTCTAATTTCATAAGGACCAAAAGACACAACAAACAATAAAGGAACGAAATAAAAGTCATTCATGTTTCTACCCTCCACAGATAATCATTAGTAACTAACTATTGGTGTTTTTACTTCAGTCTCTGTTTGTGTGTGTGTGTTAACATATGGAAGCATACTGTAAAAACAACTTTGCGTGCATAACATCATATATTATTTTCCTGTGTCTTAAAAGATGACTGAATTATATTTCATTGGATGACTAAACCATAATTTATATCGCAGTTACTTGTGTATGGATGTTCATGTTGGTTCTTTTGTTTTTGGAGATTATGAATCATGATCCTTTGGGCATCTTTTTGACTCATGTTTTTTTGTGTGTTTTGTTTTTCTTTTTTTAACTCCTCTACCTCTCTTTTTTCAAAAAACATAGATGTATACAGCTGTGCTTTTAACTGCTTGAAACAAGTGTGATAAGGAAACAAATGATGCCTTTGAAGTATCTTCCCATCTCTGTTTTTAGATTAGTAAAAATGAAGTTTACATTTTTGTTTACTAAGAGAGAGCTAAAGGCCATTGTAAGGTCCAGAAATCCTGATTTTGAGGGTCCTGAAATCCTGATTTTGAGGGCACCCAACTCGAACTGTCAAGTCTTAAACCTTTAAGCACATCTGGCCTTGAAATAAGAAATCTATTCCTAACTCCTAAATAACTAATTATGCAATACTTTATTTTTCAAATTCTCCTTTTTTGTTTATATTTCTACTAAAGTAGTTATGGGAATGCATCAATTCCTCCTTTACAAAACATTTTAAAGGAACAGCTGAATCAGTAATTTTATTTAGCATTAAAATGAATGCCCCTGGGTCCAAGATGGTGGCTTAGTGTGGTGTGGAATTAGCTCGTCCTCTAGAGCAGCTGGTAAATAGCCAGGAACAGTACAGAACAACTCCTGGGGCCACATCAGTGCCTAGACACACAGCATACACCAGGCTGGACAAGCTGGACCGGCTGTGATACCACACGGAACTGTGAGTCCCCTAAGGTATGGAGGCCAGCACCCTTGCCCCACAGGCTGGTTCCCAGCGGGGAAAGGAAAGATACTTCACTAACAGCAAGGGGCTGAGCTCAGCCAAGCTCCAATTGTGGAATTATTAACAAATTCCGACTATTAAAAATAGGCCCCTAGCTCAGCTGAACCTCAAGTAAAAGCTCGGGTTGCTGGTTTTTGCCCCATTGCAGAGGGAGCAGGGCTGATGGAAAAAGGAAAAAAAAAAAAAACAGATTTTTTTTGGATTGGACTGCACAAAATACTTGAAAAGGTCTGGGTCCTGACGGAAAGAAGGGGGCACAAAGGACCTGAAGATATGTAGAGCAGCGTACCAACTTAAGCTCTTGACTGGCAAACCTGAGGAAGCGGGGGTCCTGCTCTCAAAAGGATTTTTTTTATTCTTTTCTTTTTTGTGGCTGTGTTTCTACAGCTTGACTGCTCGTTGGATCCAACTGCAAAGCTTTTCAGGCTCCAACTGCCCCAGGCAAGGGTGGAATTAAGCTTGTCTGAGAAACAAAGAGATTGATCAGGTGAAAGGAATTAATTCCCTGGTGGCTGTGCCTTCCCCAGGAGAGGGGAGGGGTCCAGCTCTGGTGGAATCCCTCCCTCAAGGAATTCAGACCCCAGGGTCTGGAAAAAAGGAAGCAATTAAAACCAGCCTACAACCTCTCCTCTGTCTCAGCTATGCCCCAGCAAGGAGAGTCAGCTGAAGTTAAAAGTACCTCATCCCTTTGTGCTGGTGGGACCTGCAGGCAGACAAGCGCCACATACTAGGCAGGATAAGAAAAACGCAGAGTCTAGAAGCTCCATAGGAAAGTCTGTCAATGTGCTGGGTCTCACCCTCAGGGAAAACTGATGCAGGTGACTCTTTCCTCCTGAGAGGAGGCCAGTCTGGTCTGGGAAAATCTGACTGGGGTCTATAATACCTAAGACCCTCCTAAGGAAAGAAAAAAAAAAAAAGGCACCATACAGGCAGGGCAAGAAACAAGAAAACAAGAACTGAAAAAGTCTGATCTGTTAAACAAAACCTAAACTAGAGATCTAGAAACAGTCAAAAAGAATGTCAAAGAACAGATAGACAACAAAGTCATCCAGCATAAATCCTAGGTAAAAAAGTGAAAACAGGGCAGGCCATGGTGGCTCAGCAGGCAGAGTTCTCACCTGCTATGCCAGAGACCCAGGTATGATTCCCGGTGCCTGCACCTGCCAAAAAAAAAAAAAAGTAAAAACAATCTTGAGAATAAACTAATTAAGAAAATTAAATGTCTAGACACCAGCAAAACATAACAGATTGTACTAGGAAAATTGAAGATATGGCCCAGTCAAAGGAACAAACCAACAATTCAAATGAGATACAGGAGTTGAAACAATTCAGGATGTTTGAACAGACATGGAAAATCTCATCAAAAATCAAATCAGTGAATTGAGGGAAGATATAAAGAAGGCAAGGGATGAACAAAAAGAAGAAATTAAAAGTCTGAAGAAACAAATCACGAACAAAAGAAATCACGAACTTATGAGAATGAAAGGCATAGTAGAAGAGATGAAAAAAACAATATGGAAACCTACAATATTAGATTTCAAGAGGCAGAAGATAGGATTAGTGAACTGGAGGACGAAACATCTGGAATCCAACAAGCAAAAGAAGATGTAAGGAAAAGAATGGAAAAATATGTGCAGGGACTCAGGGAATTGAATGACAACATGAAGCACACAAATACATGTGTTGTGGGTAACCCAGAAGGAGAAGAGAAGGGAAAAGGAGGAGAAAAACTAATGGAGGAAATTGTCACTGAAAATTTCCAACTCTTATGAAAGACTTAAAATTACAGATCCAAGAAGTGCAGCATACCCCAAACGGAATAGATCCAAATAGATGTATTCCAAGACACTTACTAATCAGAATGTCAGATGTCAAAGAGAAAAAGAGAATCTTGAAAGCAGCAAGAGAAAAGCAATCCATCACATACAAGGGAAGCCCAGTGAGACTATGCATAGGTTTCTCAGCAGAAACCATGGAGGCGAGAAGACAGTGGTATGATATATTTAAGATACTAAAAGAGAAAAACTGCCAACCAAGAATGCTATATCCAGCAAAATTGTCCTTCAGAAATGAAGGGGAAGTTAAAACATTTTCAGGCAAAAAATCACTGAGAGAATTTGTGACCAAGAGACTGGCTCTGCAAGAAATACTAAAGAGAGCACTAGAGACAGATAGGAAAAGACAGAAAAGAGAGGCGTGAAGAAGAGTGTAGAAATGAAGACTATCAGTAAAGGTAAAAAGAATAAAATTAGATATAACATATAAAATGCAAAAGGCAAAATGGTAGAAGAAAGTACTGCCCTTAATAACACTAAATGTTAATGGATTAAACTCCCCAATCAAAACGCATAGACTGGCAGAATGGGTTAAAAAACAGGACCCATCTATATGCTGTCTGCAGGAGACACATTTTAGACCCAAGGATAAACACAGGTTGGAAGTGAATGGTTGGGAAAAGATATTTCATGCAAATAACAGTCAGAAAAGAGCAGGAGTAACTATACTACTAACAAATTAGACTTTAAGTGCAAAACAATTAAAAGAGACAAGGATACTATATATGAATATAAGGAACAATTCACCAAGAAGATATAACAAACATAAATATGCACCGAGCCAGAGTGCTCCAAAATCATGAGGCAAACACTGAAAAGAGAAATAGACACATAATAGTTGGAGAATTCAATTCCCCGCTCTCATCAATGGATAGAACATCTAGACAGAGGATCACTAAAAAAAGAGAGCATTTGAATAGTACAATAAGCAAACTAGACTTAACAGACATTTATAGAACATTATACCCCACAACAGTAGGATATACCTTTTTCTCAAGTACTCATGGATCATTCTCAAGGTTAGACCATATGCTGGGTCACAAAGCAAGTCTCAATAAATTTAAAAAGATTGATTCCCAGTGCTTGCCCATGTTAAAAAAAAAAAAATGATTGCAATCATACAAAACACTCTCAGATCATAAAGGAATGAAATTGGAAATCAACAACAGGCAGAGGGCCAGAAAATTCACAAATATATGGAGGCTCAACAACACACTTTTAAGAGAAATCAGTAAACATCTCAAGGCAAATGAAAATGAAAACATAGCATATCAAAATTTATGGGATGCAGCAAAGGCAGTGCTAAGAGGGAAATTTATTGCCCTAAATGCCTATATCAAAAAAGAAGAAAGAGCAAAAATCGAGGAATTAACTGTTCAGTTGGAAGAACTAGAGAAAGAACAGCAAACTAACCCCAAAGCAAACAAAAGGAAAGAAATAATGAAGATTAGAGCAGAAATAAATGAAATTGATAACATGAAAGCAATGAAGAAAATCAACAAAACCAGAAGTTGATTCTATGAGAAAATCGGTAAGATTGATGAACCCTTAGCAAGGTTGACAAAAAGAAGAAGAGAGAGGTGGCAATAAATAAAATTAGAAATGGAAGAGGAGACATAACCACTGACCCTTCAGAAATAAAGGAGGTAATGAAAGGATACTATGAACAACTTTATGACAATAAACTAGACAACGTAGAGGAAATGCACAACTTCCTAGAAAGGCATGAACAACCAGCATTGACTCGAGAAGAAATAGACGATCTCAACAAACCAATCACAAGTAAAGAAATTGAATTAGTCATCGAGAAGCTCCCAAAAAAGAAAAGTCCAGGACCAAATGGCTTTACGTGTGAATTCTGCCAAACATTCAAGAAACAATTAGTACCAATCCTGTGGAGACAATATTGGAAACAATATATCAGATAAGGGTCTAGTATCCTGAGTATATAAAGAGACTGTTCAACTCAACAACAAAGAGACAAACAACCCAGTTACAGAATGGGCAAAAGACTTGGACAGACACTTCTCAGAAGAGAAAATACAAATGCCTAAAAAGCACATGAAAAGATACTCAACTTCCTGGCTATTAGGGAAATGCAAATCAAAACTACAATGAGATATCATCTCACACCCACCAGAATGACCATTATCAATAAAACAGAAAACGACAAGTGGTGGTGAGGATGTGGAGAAAGAGACATTTATCCACTGTAGGTGGGAATGTCAAATGGCACAACCGCTGTGGAAGGCAGTTTGGTGGTTCCTCAGGAAGCTGAGTATAGAATTGCCGTATGACCCAGCAATACCATTGCTAGGTATCTATTCAGAGGACATGAGGGCAAGAACACAAACTGACATTTGCACACCAGTGTTTATAGCAGCATTATTTACAATTGCCAATAGATGGAAACAGCCCAAATGTCCATCAACAGACAAGTGGCTAAACAAGCTTTGGTATATATGTAGGATGGAATATTACATAGCTGTAAGACAAAATAAAGTCATGAAGCATGTAACAATGTGGATGGACCTTGAGGACATTATGCTGAGTGAGATTAGCCAGAAACAAAAGGACAAATACTGTATGGTCTCACTGATATGAACTAACATTAGTGAGTGAAGTTGGAGAATTTCAGTTACAAACAGAGGCCATCAGGAGATAAAAATAGGGTAGAGTTTGGGTAATTGGAGCTGAAGGGATACAGATTGTGCAACAGGACTGATTGTAAAAATTCCGAAATGGATAGCACAATACTACCTAATTGTAGCACAGTAATGTTAGTACACGCAGTTCAGTGAAGCTTAATATGAGAATGAGGAAGGAGGAGGTCTGGGGGCACAAATGAAACCAGAAGGAAAGATAGATGATTGATTTGAACAGTGAATAAAAAAGTATTTGTAAAGTCCCCTTGGGGGAATATGAGAAAGGGGGAAAATTCAACTTCCCCATTTGGAGCATTCCTGATATTCTCACAAGCAGTGGGGACAACCCAATCAATAGGCCAAGCCCTCGGATCTTAGGATTCATCCCTTTGAAACTTATCCTCGCAAAGGATAGACTAAGCCTACTTAAAATTAGGCCTAAAAGTCACCCCCAGAGAACCTCTTTTGTTGCTCAGATCTGACCTATCTCTCTCTCAGCCAGTGCTGAAAGCAAACTCCCTGTCATCCCCCGCTCTATGTAGGTCATGACTCCCAGGGATATAAACCTCGCTGGCACCGTGGGACAGAAGTCATAGAATGAGCTGGGACTTAACATCAAGGGATTGAGAAAACCTTCTCAACCGAAAAGGGGAAGAAAGAAATGAGTCATAGTGTCAGTGGCTGGGAGATTTCAAACAGAGTTGAGAGGTTATCCTGGAGGTTATTCTTACACATTTTGTAGATATCCCCTTTTTAGTTTAAGGTATTTTAGTATTAGAGAAGCTAGAGGGAAGTGCCTGAAACTGTAGTGCTGTGTTCCAGTAGCCATGTTTCTTGAAGATGAATGTATAATGATACAGCTTTTGCAGTGTGACTGTGTGATTGTAAAAACCTTGTGTCTGATGCTCCTTTTATTTATGATATTGACAGATGAGTAAAAAATATGGATTAAAAATAAATAATAGGGGAACAGATATTAAAATAAATTGAGTAGATTGAAATACTAGTGAACAATGAAAGGAAGTGGTAAGGGGTATAGAAAAAAAATAGGGGGAGCAAAGTTTAAAATATATTGACTAGATGAAAATACTAGTGGTCAGTGAGAAGGAGAGGTAAGGGGTATGGTATATATGTGTTTTTTCTTTTTATTTCTTTTTCTGGATTGATGAAATGTTCTAAAAAATTATCATGGTGATGAATATACTGCTATGTGATGATATTGTGAGCCATTGATTGTACACCATGCACGGAATGTTTGTATGTTAATAGTATTCATGTTATATGTTATTTTGGTTTGATAATAAAAAATAAATTTTAAAAAATTGAGAAAAGTGGGAAAAAAATGGGTGCGCCTATAATGTGAACTTTGTCTAGATTAAATTATGATCTCATTTAGATTAAAAAGGAGAGGTATTTTTTCCTCCATGTAAAAATAGCTTCTTGGGGAATATAAATGCATGTTTAGAGACTTCATAGAACTGACCAAAAAGAATGAATTAACTTATTTTAGATTAATAATGTAGCTCCTTTTGGAGCTTCAATAAAGGCTAGAGTACTTTGATTTTCCAAAATTAATTGAACTAGACTCATGCAAGGGCAAAGATAGTTTATTTCAGATTCATGATTATTTGCATGAATGTATTTACAAAGTAGAAAAATATCTTCCTCTGCTATGTTATTTATAAATTATTTGTTAAAAATTAATTTACTAATATAATTATTTGGCTATATGTAAATAAACAAAGCATACTTTTAGATAGGTTACTTAGTGAAAACCAAAAGCATACACATTTTTATATTTCTCTCTATTAAAAAGCTCTATAATCATTTTAAGCAAATGAAGATGAAATTATTTTTGAAGTATTGCTATCTTATGGCAACCCTCAGTTTGTATAAGAGTGCCACAGCAGTATGTATTTTGAGCCGAGTTTAGTTTTGAAAGATGGCAGAAACATGGATTAGTAGAAACAAGGATGTGTTAAACTGAGACATATTTATGAACTTGAAACATTTCACTTATTAAGAGTAGATTATCCAAATCCCTAAATAATTAGTCTTGGCAAGTAGTAATGGATTCAAGTTTTTTCCTTCATGAAGATTAGCTGAAATTTGGAAGATTTGAGAATTTGAGGTTTGGAAGTTAGATGTCATTAAAGTCATACGGTAGTGTCTCAGTAGTCTTTGTAGGAGTAGAATAAAAATGCTGATAAAGGAAGATGGTTTTTACTGTGAAAATAGACTAGAGTGAAGATAGAAAGAGGCTGAGATGTAGGATGGTGAACTGGTAATGGACTCATGGTTTCAAGAGAGGTTACTGGAGTTTTTTTATGAACCTGCCCATTAAACCATTCTGCCTCCACCTTTCTTAATGTGCGTCACCTCCTGTCCTTTGTGGTCCCCCAGAGCTACTCGAGGATGAGAAACCGCCAAAGAACCTTCCCTCGACGGTTTCACAAGGAAAGAGGAAAAGAGACTGCAGTGGTCTTGGGCGCCCAGCAGATGGTCCAGCCAAAAAGAAAGTGGCCAAGGGAACTGCTAAATCAAAAAAACTCAAGGTTATAAAGGAGGAAGCTCTCAGCGATGGGGAAGATCTCAGGTGAGATGGCTGAAAAGCTTTGGTCTGGGTCTTCATTGTTTCCATCAGAAAAGTGTGGGCAATAAAACATGTCACCTGCCCTCTTTTCTTGTCACTAAAATCTGTGGAAAGATTGGATCTTTAAACTCTTCTAAATGAAGAGCTCAAATCAGTAGGAGCTTGAGACAGTGTTAGCAATTATATATTTTTTCTCCCCAGCTTTTCAGAAGAGGACAGTGAAAGCCTGGAAAAGTGGTTTATTTATGGTTACGACACAACTAGACAGTGGCAAAATCAGGATTAGAACCCATGTCTTGATTCTATAATGATACAGCTCTTACAGTGTAATCATGTGATTGTGAAAACCTTGTGTCTGATGCTTCTTTTATCCAGAGTATGGACAGAGGAATAAAAATATAAGGAAAAATAAATAACTAATGGGGGGGGGGTAAAGGGTAAAAATTGGGTAGATTGAAATTCTAGTAGTCACTGAGAGGGAGGGATAAGGGATATGGGATGTATAGGTTTTTTCTTTTTACATCTTTTTCTGGAGTGATGCAAATGTTTTTAAAATGGTCATGGTGATGAATACACAACTATGTGATGATATTGTGAGCCATTGATTGTATCATATAGTTGAACTGTATGTATGTGAAGATTTCACATTAAAAATATATATAAAAAAGAAAAAAGTCATGGGGGGATAAAGGTTAAAAATTGGGTGGGTTGAAATTCTAGTGGTCAATGAAAGGGAGAGGTGAGGGGTATGGGATGTGTGAGTTTTTTCTTTTTCTTTTTCTTTTGTTTTCTGGAGTGTTGTAAATGTTCTAAAAATGATCATGGTGAATGCACTGTGTGTTGATATTATGAGCCATTGATTGTATACCATGTATGGACTCTATGTGTGTGAAGATTTCTCAATAAAAATATTAAATATAAAACAAACAAATAAATCAAAAGAACCCAGGTCTGTGACTCCTGGTCCAGTGCTCTTTCTATTACACAGAGATATTAGATATATACAAAATATTTACGTCCTGTTTCAGCTTTATCTTGCATAATTCTCTCATGCACCCTGTACGCCTATCCAACTGGATTTCTCATCATCTACTTAACATATTCTCTAATTTGGCCCACCCCTAAGTTGTGTTCATACTGTTCCTTTTACTTGGAATGCTTTTTTCCACCTTAAAGATGCAGCTCAGAAGCCATCTATGCCACTGAGTCTTCATTCATTCTTTCCTCTCTCTTCCTCTGATTTCTACAGCATCTCTTAAGAGTGTAACAGTCTCTGTCTATGTTTTATTACACTTATTTGGTATGTACCCATGCTGTGCGCCCCTGCTTACTACACTGTAAGCTCTCAGAGGGCTGGAACCATGTCTAGTTCATTTTCAGATGCCCTGTGACATCAAGGCCAGGGCCTCTTATATGATCAAAACTGAACAAGTTTTTGTGCAAATGAACATTCATACTAATATGTGGTGAACTGAGTATAAGCCTTCTAGACCACTAGAGGGCACAGGGCACTAGTCCACTGGAGGGCAGCAGTAGGAAGCAGCACGAGAGAGCATGCAAATTTACCTCCAGGGTTGGTCTCTTCTCCTTTTCCCGAGAATGCTCTGAGCTAATTGTTTCCAGGTTGCCTCACCTCACTAGCTGGACTCTGTCTCCAGAACCAAGATGCTGCAAGGAATGTTCTGGGTTTTCCCCTCTCATCTGAGACTGGACTATAGTCAAACCCATAACATATGGACATTTCTGCTGTTTTTATTCTAAAGAAGAAATTTTTGTTTCTATGGTGATAAGAGAAAGCAGGAGGCTAAACAGAGTATGTGTGTTATTAGAGTAGAAGGTGAGGATTGGTTATTTTTAATGTCTGTGCTAAATACTTTTAGATAATATTCTCATATATTAATCCCAGGTAGCAAAGTTTATAAAAGCTAAAAGTAACTCATTATTCTAAACACATTTTGTATATAAGTTTACAGAGATATATTTTCTGGTATACACATTAGTTGCCATTTAATCTTGAAGCAATATTTAGCTAGCTACTTAGATGTATAGTTTCCATTTACCAGCTAGCTATCCATGTTTCTATTATTTGTAACATACCTATGTATAGTCACACCCCCACTTATCTTGAATTAAGAATTCGGTGAACTTCATTATGCTTACATTTCTCAAATGTAGGAAAAATATCTTTTGAGTTGCTCATAGTAGGATCAGAAGATGTGAATTCCTTTCTCATCTTTCTGGCCTCCAATTGCATATGTATATCCACAGACATCATAACTTTTACTCCTGGTACTCACATTATCATTGTGGTTTCTTCTAGCTTTTCCCTCCCCATTTCCAGGCATGACTGTTTTCCTTCAAACTGTTCTACGTTGTGGGTTAATAGTGTTTTCTGCTTTGACAGCATGCCTTGAATTAGACATTATCAGAGCATACCTTGATGAGCATTTGAGACCCTGCTGTTGAAGGAAATTAAATTGAGGGCTCTCAAAGTATCTTTAAATGATTGCAGAAGATTTCTAATAACATGGAAGGAGTAATCTTTTCATATTCCCTTTAGGTTAAATGTAGCACAAAGATGTCTGAAATGTTTTCACCTTCCTTCCTTTGATCTTTGCGCAGGGACTTTTCATGTGCTCCCAAGAAGGCACGCCATCCAAAGAGAGAGAATATAATTGACAAAGGCAGCAGTGAAGGAGATGAGGAAGAAAGTGAAGGTGACTGGGAAGAGGTAGAAGGTAAAACAGCTTTCTTTGTTCTCAGAACCTTTTGATTCTATTTGTTTTCTGCTTGATTCTGTTTGGAGTCATAACACTAATGACAATCCCATTGTTTTTTTTTTGCAACTAATAAGACCAAAGATAAGGTTGTGGTAAGGACTCAGTTTTGATAGAAGGAAAAATTCACGACCACTTTACAAAGAAAATTGTATATTCTTTTCCTCAGGTAACTGTCAGTAGAGCAGTTACAACGGAGAGGCAGCATAATCTAGTTAGGAAGAACATAGCATGAGCTGGGTTCAGAGCCCAGCTTTGCCATTATTTACATAGTTCTGTGACCTTGAGCAAATAACTACTCTGAGTAAAGTTTTTTTGTTGGCAACATTCAGTAAACAATGCCTACTAAACTTTACCTTACACAATCTAGGCATAAAGATTGCTGTGAAAAAAAGCTTGTAAACGTAATGGCTGTAGCCCATCATATACTCACGATGAACAGTAGCTAATGTTGTATCATCCCCGATTGCTTCTGCTTAGCAGGACTTTGGTGTGACTTATATTTTTAAAATTTCAAACCTAAAAAAAGTTGAAAAAATTTTTTGAATACCTATATACCCTTCACCTAGATTCACTAACTTTAACCTTTTGCCAAATTGAATGTTTTTCTCTCTGTAAATATGCACTGTGGAACCACTTGCAAAATAAGTTGCAGACATCCTGATGCCTCACTTCTAAATATTTCAGCATGCATTTCCTGAGAATTAGACATTCTTCTATGTGACAAAATAACATTATCACACCAAAGAACATGAAAAATAATCCCAAATATCATCTCATATCCACGCCAAAGTCAAATTTTCCAGTTATAAAATTTTCCTTTTAGAGTTTCCTTTTCTTCTCTTTCCAGGATCCAATAAAGGTACAAGTCTTATATTTGGTTGTTATAAGTCCCTTTAGTCTCTTTTAATCTAGAACAGTACCCCTCACCCATCTTCCTTTGTTTGCTTTAAATAACTGCTTTTTCCTGAGGAGTCCTGGTCTCTTGAACATTGTCTCATGTTCTGGTTTTATCTGATTGTTTTCTCAAGGCATTGAACTTGTTTCAGTATCCCCTGTATTTCTTAAAATCTGTAAACTTAGTCCAAAGACTTAATTGCATTTAGACTTAACATTTTTGGCATGAATGCTTCATAGGTGGTGCTTTGTTCTTTTTTTGTTTGTTTGTTTGTTTTGCTTTGTTCTTTATGTTGCACCCATAAGAAATACCTAACGTCAGAGTATCCTTCTGTTAACTCTGAATCACTTGATTAAGATGGTATTGCCAGCCACATTGTGCCATTACAGGGGTACATTTTTCCCTTTGTAATTTACCATCTGGGGGGTGATATTCTGAGTCTATGTGAATGTCTTTTTCTCTGATAACTTTTTTACTTAATGGTTTTGGCATATATTGATTATCTTGATGAAATCAAAGATTATTACATTGAGAATTGAAAATGGTAATTTTCTAATTCTGTCATTTTATGTATATTTATTAGCTCATTTTTATCTGTAAAGAAGAGTTTCCCCATTAAGGATTTTATTTGTTTTTTCGTTTATTTTGAGTATGACTGTGGGCTTAGAGATTTTTTAAAGTTCAAATATATTATAATCAGTCTCATCATTGTACTTTTCTGTCTTTACGTTGTCCTAAGTTTGGCGAGTGAGAGCCCCCTTAAGCTAGCTACAGTGTCCGTTTGACATAGCCTCATTAGATTTTAAGAACATTTTTAGTTTTGGGCAGAAGGTGTTCCAAAGCTCACCTTGTACTTTTCTTGCTACAAACCTAGAATCAGCCTGTTTTCTCTAAGAAGCCCTAGTTCATTTTAGTAGGGAGTGGTATATAGAAACCAAGATCATGGCCTTAGGTGTACCTGTTGTCATTGGGGTATCATTGCCTCTAGGCCCAGACTTACTTTAAAAGTGCCGTTGCTAATGAAGTTCAAAATTAAGTCCAGTTCAGCAAATTCAGTTCATTTTAGTTGTTTACAAGTAGTGTGGAGGATAAAGAGACAAAAAGATGCAATCCTTGTTATTTACAAGTCTACATGTCAGACAGAAAAACAGACACCTAAATCATAATTGTACAAAGCAAATTGTGACAAGTGTTATTATATACATACGGGGAATATTTTCATTTGTTATTTTAGTATAGGAATTAGAATAAGTATCTACTAAAACACACTTCTGAGCTTCAGCTCCTTGATAGTGAGTATCTTTATGTAATTCAACTCACAATCTCTGTTTTAGTTTCTTCATCTAAAGACAAATTCTCTGTTGTTTTGTAGGTTAACTAAGACAAATAAATGTAAATATGTAGCACAGTACCTGGCAGGTTGTAGTTCCTTAAAATATGGTAGGCGGAATGGTCTCTATATTGTCGACCTGGCATCCATTCCTTACTTCCCAGAAGAATCTCTATTTTGTTCAGGAGCATAGCTATAATTATAATTATTCTTATTGATTTTTAAAAATTATTATTGCTAGAACTTAGTGAGCCTGTGCCAGGTGACGTGGGAGAAAATGCAACCTTCTCTAAATCTGTTGTGCCTGTGAATCCAGTGGAGATAGAGATTGAAACACCGGAGCAGGCTAAAACAAGAGAAAGAAGGTAAGATCAGGCACTTGCTTCTAGGTTCCTGTCATGTATGATGGGCAATAGCCTCTACTTAGAGAAAGCTTTTGAGTAACACATAAGGAACCAGGGCTGTTTATCATAGTGGTCCAGAACCCTGGGTGATAAAGCCTTGGAAATTCACCTGTAGGACTTGAATGAGAAACCTTTGTTTTGGCTGGGGCAGGAGATCGGGGGTTGTACGTTGTTTATCTGGCTTAATCCTTGGAATAGTATTACAGCTGAGGAGCTAGGGGCTCAGAGAGGTTAAGTGACTTTCCAGGAGTCATTCAGCCAGTAAGAGGAGGAGCCAAGATCAAAATCCATGTCAGTCCGACTCAACACTCATGCTTTTTCTCACATCACACTGCAGGACTTGAGGCAATGCCCCAGGAGTTCAGGGAGCCCCCATTCCATCCTAGGACCCCTGGTACTTCTAGATCCTCTCGTGGCTTGGGACAATGGAGTTCAACACTTGGTGGCTAGTCAGTTAATATTACCACTGTGTGCTGAGCCCAATGTTAGGCCCGGAGAAGGGAGATGACAGGGGCCATTCAAGAAGCCTCAAGTTTTCTCAAAAATGCCTGGAACAGAAACAGGAAAGAAATTTTACACAGAACAGCATCCTGCAAATGAGTGCACATTAATTTAACATAAAAGCAGTCAGGAGAGGAGACATAGAAACTTCTTAGACGAAGCAAATTCTAAGACATTCTACAGAGATGATTGGTTGCTAATTAGGAGGAGGGCAGTCTGGGTTGAAAATGTCCTGAGCTGAGATTTGGAGGTGAGAAAGAGCAAGTCATATGCAGGAAATAGCATGCTTACAGATTTGCTGGAGCAGCAGAATCTTCAGCGAGAAAACAGCTGGTTTCAGTTACCTATTCCATTGTCTGATTTTTCAATATACATTGCAGTGAAAAGACAAAAATGGAATTTGAGATATATCTTCGGAGGATAATTAAACGTTTCAATAAAGAAGTCCATGTGAGCACACACAAGGTAAGTGAAGGGAAAGGACAGTATTTCTCTTGACAGGGCAGTGTAGTGTGGTAGAAAGAATTCAGGTGCTGGAGTCGGTCAAATCTAGGTTTTATTTCTGGCTCTGCTAGTTACTGTGTGACCTTGGGCAAGTGTCTTATTCTCTCTAAGCCTTAATTTCCTCATCTATAAAGTGGGTATAATCACATTATCTACCTTGTATGGTGGTTGTGAAGATGAAGAAAAATATTACATGTCAAGCACCTGGCCATGTAGGGGCCAAATAATATGTATTTTTTAGCTGGTTTAACCACTTTAATTTTGTTTTCAGCTAAAGTCCCCATGGTAGTTATTGAAACATATTATAGACCTAGCAAGGTGCTAGGCATCGAGGGGATAGAGACACATATAAAGCTTATTTCTTACCATCAAGGAGCTTATGATCATACAGATGAAAACAAGACCTCAAAACAGAGTTCCTCAAGACTGCACATCTCAAACAACAAAGGAGATCAGTGTGAGATTGAGTAGCAGAGAAAGGACTGGAGCTGGTCTGGGAGAAAGGACAGCCTGGAGAGTTGGAGAGAAGACAGAAGGCTGGGAAATCTGCTCTGGTCAAGTTGTGTAGGGCATGGGAGTATTTCTGGCTCTGTTGAGGGTGTATGTACTGGAGGCCAGTGGAAAGTGAGGGAAGGGAGGACTCTGGTTTTCCTGTGATGGGCAGTGGGGAGCCAGAGAGGGTTGTGATGGGATGGGAGTATGCAGGGTGAATGGAAGGGACACTGTGTCTAAAGGTGCCACAAGAACCTGGAGATGAAGCGATGAGGGCACAGCAAAGACAGTAGCGAGGTTAGAGAGGGTGCATGAGCCTGAGGGATGCCCACCTCACCCAGGCCTGGGGGGATTAAATGAGGTAGCAAGATAGTCCTTTCATCTTTCATTTGGTATTGGAGAGGAAAGAAAGGGAAGGGTCAAAATGACTCCAAGATTAGAAGCCTAAATGAGGGGAGAGGGGTGGTGCCATTAATTAACAAATAGCGAAGCTCTCAGTGGAGGAGATTTGGAAGAGGAAATGATGAAAAGCTGTGTGTGTGAGAAGGGAAAACCAACTGTGTAACCATTTCAGTAGGTTGAAGAGGGTGGGATCGGAGATCAGAGGAGGAGACAGACATGGGGTCAGCAGCAGAAGAAGTTGCACACATACAAACAGAGCAGTATGGTGAGCTCCCTGTTTCCATCTCTTAGCTTACCAGCTCTCCAACAGTCTTGCTCTGTTGTGCCCTGACTTGTTTTTGCTCCTGATCTTTTTGGAGCAAATCCCAGATGTTGTAGCTTTCATCCATAAATCCTTCAGCCTCTATCTGTAATAGATAAGGCCTCTTAAAAAAAATCAAAACACCTCAAGTTTGTGTTTTAAAGCTTTGAGCCAGTTATTTCTTGGAGAGAATGAATCGGTGCAGCAAAGAAGAAGGAATAGAAACCTGTCTTGGAAAGTGACTAATATTGGTGTTTTTTACTTTCTCACATCACACAAAATGTCTTTTAATTTGGTAGCTCAGATCTCTGCTAGTTTCAGCCTGCTTCCATGCCTTTCCCTTCTTCCCAGGTCCACCTTCTGTGCCTGCTTGCAAACGGCTTCTATCGAAACCGCATCTGCAGCCAGCCAGGTCTGCATGCTATTGGCCTCTCTATCATCCCAACTCACTTTACTAAAGTGCCACCTAGGGACATGGATATTGACTACCTCTCAACCCTGCTGAAATGGTATGCCTTCCACCCTGTCCTGTGGTGTCTTAGGGTAGGATTTCTGTTTCTCTTGGAGGGTGGGATCAGATCGGTTCCACAGACATCCCCTGAGATGACATTATGTGCCAGGCCATGTACATGGCATCAGTTCAGAAATGTCAGCTATGATCCCTGCCTTGAAAAAGTTCCCCGGTTGGACAGGGAGACAGATGCACCCTGGGTGATTACAGAGTAGTGCAGTGAGGGCTCTGAAAGGGATGTGCTGGGGGCCATGGGCACTGACCTCAGCTGGGGGTTGGCGTGGCTCCCTAGGAGGTGAAGCCTGCGGTGGGTCTTCAATGAAGAGTGGGCGATAGCCAGAAAGGGTGGGAAGTGTAATGCAGAGGCAGGCAAGTCTCACAGTTCACTCCCCCTTTTGATTTTTCTTGCTGTCAAAGGCAAAAATTCTCCTTTTGTCCTGCCCTCTGACATGAGGAAATCTTTGTTTCTTTCCAGGTTCATTGGAACATTTACGGTTAATGGTGACCTTTCAGTCAGTGAGCAAGACAGCCTGCAGACTACCCTGGAGAGGAGATTTGCTATTTATTCTGCACGAGATGATGAGGAGTTGGTCCACGTAAGTGCTTCTGCTGGCAGCGCTATTTTTTTTTTTTTTAACTTTTTATTGTATAATATAACATATATACAAAGCAAAGAAATAAAAAACAGTAGTTTTCAATGCACTCTTCAACAAGTAGTTAGAGGACAGATCCCAGAGTTTATCATGGGCTACCATATGATCCTCTCAGATTTTTTTTCCTTCAAGCTGCTCCAGAATATAGGAGGCTAGAAGGCTTAAATATTTTTTATCATCACAGTCCACTTTTTATTCTTCTTTTTTTGTGAAAAATAACATGTATACAAAAAAAGCAATAAATTTCAAAGCACTATTCCATAATTAGTTGTAGAACATATTTGAGAGTTTGACATGGGCTACAGTTTCACAATTTTAGGTTTTTACTTCTATGTGCTCTAAGATACTAGAGACTAAAAGATATCAATATAGTGATTCATTTTCATATTCATTTGTTAAATCCTATCTTCACTGTATAACTCCACCCTCACCTTTGATCTTTCCATCCCTCTCTTTAGGGGTGTTTGGGCTATGGCCATTCTAAATTTTTCATATTGGAAGGGTCTGTCACTAATATGGGGTAGGGAGATGTAACTATCTAATGTTCTGGAGAGGCTGGCCCCTTTGCATTTCAGGACTTACCTGGACCAGGGACCCATCTGGAGATTGCAGGTTTTTGAAAAGTTACTCTAGTGCATACTCTTGTGAAATCTTGTGTATTGCCCTAGGTGTTTTTTAGGATTGGCTGGAATGGTCCTGGTTGAGGATTGGCAGGTTATGATAGGTAGCAAGGTCTACCTGAAGTTTGCATGAGTGCAACCTCCAGAGTAGCCTCTCGACTCTATTTGAACTCTCTCTGCCACTCATACTTTATTATTTACACTTCTTTTCACCCTTTTGTCCACGATAGAATTGTTGATCCCATGGTGCTAGGCCCGGATTCATTCCTGGGTGTCATCTCCCACATCACCAGGGAGACTTTCACTGCTGGATGTCATGTCCCATGTAGGGGGGAGGGCTATGATTTCACTTACAGAGTTGGGCTTAGAGACTGAGGCCACATCTGAACCACAATAGAAGTCCTCCAGAAGTAACTCTTAGGTTAGTCTATAGGTGGACTAAGCTTCTCCACTACCTACTTAAGCTTTACAAGAGGAAGCCTCAGGTTCCAGGGCATGGCCTATTGATTTGGGTATCCCTAAAAGTTTGACACAGTGTCAGGGAATTCCCTGATGGTAAGGTTTAATAGTTTCATATTTTTACTCCCATCCCTCAAGAAACTTTGCCAGTACTTTTTGATTATCTTCTTAATATACTCCAGGATGTATCCAGGCCTTACAATAATCTATACAGGATTAAAGGACCGCTTTCGTATTCTGGGCTCCCTGTATTTCACTTGTTCACATGAGCTATACAGATAGATTGTAAGATTATGCACTACAGAAAATTTCAGTTTCTTCCTTTTTCTCAAAGAATATGTGTGATTCTAAAATATAGACACTGTCTTCCTTACCCCTGTGTTCTTGAATTACTTTAACTCCAACCTGATTGACTTCATTCTTATCTCTGAATCCCAGGTTTTATATATATATATATATATATAGGCAATTGTGAATAATGCTGCTAAGAATGTTGGTGTGCAGATGTCTGTGTCATTGCTTTCAGCTCTTCTGGGTATGTGCCAAGTAGTGGCAGCACCATTTTTATTAGTCCTGTTCACTAGTGATAATGGCAGTTAGGTGACAGACACCATTCTAGATGTTCTTCATGTTTTCTTCTTTTTTTAAAAATATTTTTATTGATAAAACAACAAAGAAATATTCTTACCATAAACATTCCATAGATGGTGTACAGTCAGTGGCTCACAGTATCTTCACATAGCTGTGTACTCATCACCATGATCATTTTTTTGAACATTTGCATCACTCCAGGAAAAGAAAGAAAAACTCATACATACCATACCCCTCAGCCCTCCCTCTCATTGACTACTAGTATTTCCATCTACTTAATTTATTTTAACCTTTGTTCCCCCATCATTTGTTTATTTTTTTTATCTCATCTGTCCATATCCTAACTAAAAGGAGCATTAGACACTAAGTTTCACAATCACATGGTAACATTGTAAAAGCTCTATCATTATATAATCATCTTCAAAAAACCAGGCTACTGCTATTTCATGTAGATAGTTTGATTAAATGTCATAAGTACTTGGAATCTCAGGTAGCCACATGAGATTTTGCTGGTTTGTCCAGAGTGATTCCCCGATGAATCCCAGAATGATTTGATCAGTGACTGGAAAAATATTTGCAAGCCCCCTTCAGGGAATGGTGAGAACGGGGAGAAATTCAACTTCCCTAAGTTGAATTCTTGATAT
>PVIY010027427.1:0-34232 GCA_004026745.1 Myrmecophaga tridactyla | reverse complement strand
AGTTTAAGCAGGATTGGTGTGAGTTCTTTCTGGAATGTTTGATAACATTTCCCTGTGAAGCCATCTGGTCCTGGGTTTTTCTTTGTAGGAAGATTTTTGATGACTGATTTAATCTTTATTTGTGATTGGTTTGTTGAGATCTCTATTTCTTCCTGAGTCAGTGTAGCTTGTTTATGTGTCTCCAGGAATTTTTCCATTTCATCTAAGTTGTCTAGTTTGTTGGCTTAGAGTTGTTCATCATATCCTCTTATGATTTCTTTTACTCTTCAGGGTCTGTGGTAACACACCCCTTCTCATTTCTGATTTTGTTTATTTGCATCCTCTCTCTTTTTTTTCGTTGTCAGTCTTGCTAGTGGCCCATCAATCTTACTGATTTTCTCAAAGAACCAACTTTTGGTTTTATTGATTATTTCTATTTTCTTTTGTTCTCCCATTCATCTTTGTTATTTCTCTTCTCCTGTTTGCTTTGGGGTTAGTTTGCTCTTTTTTCTCAAGTTCATCCAGGTTTGCTGTTATGTCCTCATTTTTGCTCTTTAATTGTTTATTTTTTGGTGCAGACAGGAAAGCACCTTTATTGCACACTGGAGAGATAAACATGATTCCATTTAGAGGGGAAAAAAGCCATTGACGCTCATTAAGCAACACTGCTATCCATTGGCGTGGTGACAAACCAAGATTTTCAAATTAGAAATGATTGCTGGTATAAATCTTTAACATAAACGTCACTATTTTAAAAAGTTGGTCTTCAGAGAACTGCAGACTTTCTTGAGAAACTATTTTTATCTTTGAAATATGAAAATTTATGTGCATTTTGTGCTTTGCTGGAGGGAGGGGTAAAGGATGAGTATTTTTAAAAAATAGATCATCAAATTAATTCTCCATTTGGAAATTATGAGACATTTGGGGGCCAACCTGTCTCTTTGAAAACGC
The DNA here is from genome assembly GCA_004026745.1 of Myrmecophaga tridactyla. NCBI lineage: Eukaryota > Metazoa > Chordata > Mammalia > Pilosa > Myrmecophagidae > Myrmecophaga > Myrmecophaga tridactyla. The sequence goes on along the minus strand of PVIY010027427.1, from coordinate 33,302 downwards.
TTCACTCTTGTTCAACAGTCTGAACAGTGACCCCTGATTACAACAGACAGCTTTATAAAGAAGCAAAATTTAACTGTTCAAGAACTACATTGTTTACTCATTTCCTTTCTGTTTCACAATGTAGAGTGCTAAGTATTTGCACTTATTTGAACTCCTGAAAGGAAAAAAAAAAGCATTAGAACATACCAATTACAATTTTGCATAAATCACATAACCCAACTCTTATGACTACAATAACAGTGGAAGATACTGGTGTGAGGAAGTAAGAATGCTGTTCTTAATGAATAATAAAGTCATTCTTCTCAAGGCTTTATTCTCCTTCCTATCCAGGTGTTGCAGCAAACGTGTTGTTTTAATGACTTCTATGAGCATATAAATGAGAACACTTAATGAAACACCTGGATGAAAAAAGAAATAAAGTTGTGAGAATGATATATTGTTAATAACCACAATCTCAAATCAGCATCTGTTATTACTGAGATTTTAGATTCTGGGCTAAATGCTCTGTCTTTGGGATATACACAATGGTTATTGATTTTGCTAATGAGTTCCTCTCATTGCAACATTTTGGGGCATATAGATGGAGGCACTCACGGATTCTAGAATGCATGAGTCTGATATGGTCTTCATTAAACCATATTCTTGGCAACAAGTAAACTCGGTTAAGGATTTTGAGAAAAACCAAGTGCTCAGAAAGAGGTATATAAGTGTAGAGTAAGAAGTTGAATTAAAACATTTTTTGGTTGCATTTTTTCAGCAGACATAACTGAATGCTTCAACTCTGAAAACCTGAGATTGTCCAGAAAAATAGTTGAGTGTAGGATGCAAAAGCTATCACAAAGTCTGAACCCAGTGTTTTGCATCTCTCAAAGCAACATGAACTGGGGAGTCTGTATCTGAATGGAGTTATCCTTCTTAAAGGTGTCTGGACTGACTGATGCGGTGCTCACCGCATAGTGTAGTAGGTGCCTGCAGCCTAAAGCCTTCCTCCACGCTTCCCCAGTTACATGAAGGGCCTCTTCAGGGACCTTACAGGACGAGAGAACTGACCACTTGACCCAAGTATTCATGTTGTCTGCAACTTTCAACACAGTGCGACTATTTGGGTATTCCTGAGGCCAAATGCCAGGGGAGCCTTAACAGTAATTCAAACATGATGCCAAAGTCATCTCAAAAAAAGTTTATTAGCATGATTAAAAAACATTTTCTTGAATAATGATAGAGAGAAAGAATTTCTAAACATGGAAGAATATCAGTGGCAATTCCTGATAACCAATATTTGGAACTGAATGGACAATCTCATTTTATTAAAAACCATTTATTTGTTCCATGTGGAGTCATGACTATTGCTTTGTCTAGGAATGAGTCCCTACTGCAGTTAAGTATAAAAAAAAATCTTCTACCATATTTGGAGTGTGACCTGCATTATTGAGTAAAGAGTTGATAAAAATCCTCTGGATTTTTGTTTTTTAAAAACATTCCTTTAAAAAAGAGCTGGATTTTTGTTTTTTAAAAACATTCCTTTTTCACACTACAAAGAAATAATTAGTATTTTGGCTTTTTAAATTCCTACATGATATTTAGAATGGCAGTCCCCAGACGCCCCCCCCCCCCCATAATTGTGAACACAGACCCTCTCCTGGAGGGTGCATTCTTGGAGTGGACTCCACAGGCTTTTACAGGCTTGAGAACAAAGACTGCATCGTCCAGACTAGTAGTCGTGCGTGTCGCCCTCACACAGGTGTGGCAGGCTGGTGAAAGCCTCAGTAACAAAACCAGCTTTTCTGAAAACTCCTGGCAGACTATTCACTTGTTCTTCCCAATTCTGTCCCTTGATTTCCAAAGTTTCTGATGGTTTCTCCCGCTTGCCACCATTTTCCACATAGGGATGAAAGGGCACGAGCAAGGCCAGGATGACCCTGCCGCTAGTTGGCTCCAAGACACTTCTGATACCTTTTCGCAAAGTCAGGGGCTGATCACAGTGGTCCAGCAAATTCAAGCAGCTGATGACATCATACTGGAACCCTGTATTCTGCCATTCATTTATACCAAGCACTCTGTACTTCTTTTTCTGAAGCTGCCAGATCATAGTTTCAGATAGCTCAGTGGCATAGATTTCTTGAAAATGAGGGCTCATGATTTTTGTGACTTCTCCATCTCTAGTACCTAAATCAAGAAGTCCATGGGTTTTCCAGTCTGGATTAATTTTAAGCAGTCTCTGAAATTGATCTGGTGAAAATACAAGCATTGAGCCTCTTCCTAGCAACCCATTGATGGATGTCCTAGACCTACAAACCGGCCAAAAACAGATGACACAAAAGAATGATATAATTGCATAAATAGCCAGCCTGATTTCTCAGTTCTGTTGTTTAAGAAGATCTGTGTTCCTTGATCAGGGAAACTCTGAACAAAGACAGCCTGGAGTGATTCACATAATTTCTCTCTGTTGCACGCATACCACCGGTGGTTCCCCTTCCTGCCGCCCGCGGCCGCCGTCGGCCCGCCCCGGCTGCTTGTCACATTCACGTACAGGGAGCGGGGGAACGGGCTCTGCAGCGTCCTCATCCTCCACGCCGGCCGCCTGACGGACGCGGGGCTCAGGCGCAGCCAGCCCGCCCACAGCCTCATCCGAGCCCCCTGGCCGCTCGCTCAGATCACCGCTGGGGCTAGGAGGAGGAGGAGGAAGAAGCGCCGTTGTTGCTGGTGCTTCAGCCATCGCGCCCAACTTGCCCATCCAGCCCCTTGGGGGCCAAAGCGGGGGATGGGGCTCTTTTTGTTTTTTAATATAGGCATTTAAGGCAATAAATTTCCTTCTGAGCACAGCATTTGCTGCACCCTGTAAGTTCTGATAAGTTGTATTCTTGTTTTTGTTCGTCTCCAGATAGCTACTGATTTCTCTAGCAACTTCTTCTTTGACCCACTGGTTGTTATTTAATCTCCATATATTTGTGAATGTTCCTGTTCTTTGGTGTTTATTGAGATCCCGCTTCAACACATTGTGATCAGAGAAAGTGCTTTGAATAATTTCAATATTTTTAAAATTATAAAAACCTGTTTTGTGCCCCAGGACATAATCTATCCTGGAGAATGTCCCATGAGCATTAGAGAAGAATGTATAACCTTGTGCTTTGGGTTGCAATGATCTTTATATGTCTGTTAGGTCTAATTTGTTTATCAAGTTATTTAACTTCTCTATTTCCTTGTTGATCTTCTGTCTGGTTGTTTATCTATAGAGGAGAGTGGTATATTGAAGTCTCCTACTATTATTGTTGAAACATCTGTTGATGTCTTCAGTTTTGCCAATGTCTGTCTTATGTACTTTGGAGCTCCTTGATTGGGAGCATAAACATTTATGATAGTTCTATCTTCTTGGTGAACTGACCCTTTAATTAGTATATAGTGACCTTCTTTGTCTTTTATGATGTCTTTACATTTAAAGTCTATTTTGTCCCATATTAGTGTAGGCACTCCTGCTTTCTTTTGGTTACCACTTGAGTGGAAAATCTTTTTCCATCCTTTCACTTTCAATCTATTTGTATCCTTGTGTCTAAGATGAGTCTCTTGTAAGCAGCATATAGCTGGATTGTTTTTCTTAATCCATTCTGCCAATCTGTATCTTTTAATTGGTAAGTTTAGTCAGTTACTATTCAAAGTTGTTACTGAAAATATGTTTCTTGATTCTACCATCTTATCTTTTTTATTTTATTTGTCGGGTCTATATATTCTTTTCCTTCTTTCTCTTTGAATTATTTAAATTACCTTTAGTGGTACTTTTTAATTCTGTGCCCTCCTCCAGACCTCCCTCTCCTGTTTTTTTTTTTTCAGCCTGAAGATCTCTTTTTAGTATTTCTTGTATGGCTGGTCTCTTGTTGACAGATTCTTTCAGTACTTCTTTGTCTGTGAAAACTTTAATCTCACTTTCAGTTTTGAAGGACAGTTTGGCTGGGTACAGAATTCTTGGCTGGAGGTCTTTCTCATTCAGGATTTTGACTATATCATACCACTGCCTTCTCACCTGTAGGGTGCTAGTTGAGTAGTCTGAAGTTAGTCTTATTTGATTTCCCTTGTATGTAGTAGATTGTTTTTCTCTTGCTGCTTTCAGGATTTTCTGCTTGTCTTCAACATTTGACAGACTGATTAGTATGTGCCTTGGGTAAGGCCTATTTGGATTTATTCTGTTTGGAGTTCTTTGGGCTTCTTTGATCTGTATAATTACGTCCTTTATGAGGGTTGGGAAGTTTTCCCCCATTATATCCTCAACTACTCTTCCTAGCCCTTTACTCCTCTCTTCTCCTTCTGGAACACCAATAATTCTTATATTTGTGGTGCAAAAGGGTCTCTCAGGTCAGCCGCACTCCCTGACTGCTGCCTTAGTTACCCTCCTCTCCCTTCTCTAACTTTTCCATGGAGCAGGGCTAATCTTGAGCTACTCTATTCAGACATCTTCTCAGAAGCCCCAAGTCACCGTTTTTTTTAAAAAATTCATCATCATGATCATTTCTCAGAACATTTGCATCAATTCAGAAAAAGAAATAAACAGAAAACAGAAAAAAATTCATACATACCATACCCCTTACCCCTCCCTTTCATTGATCACTACCATTTCAATCTACTAAATTTCTTTTAACATTTGCTCCCCGTATTATTTATTTATTTTTAATCCATATGTTTAACTCATCTGTTATAAGGTAGATAAAAGGAGCAGCAGATACAAGGTTTTCACAACCACACAAGTCACATTGCGAAAGCTATATCATTACACAATCATCTTCAAGAAACATGGCTACTGGAACACAGCTCTACATTTTCAGGCAGTTCCCTCCAGCCTCTCCATTACACCTTAACTAAAAAGGTGATATCTATATAATGTGTAAGAATAACCTCCAGGATAACCTCTTGACTCTATTTGGAATCTCTCAGCCATTGACATTTTATTTTTGTCTCATTTCGCTCTTCCCCCTTTTGGTCAAGAAGGTCTTCTTAATCCCTTTGTGCTGAGTCCTAGCTCATTCTAAGATTTCTGTCCCACGTTGCCAGGAAGGTCCACACCCCTGGGAGTCATGTCCCATATAGAGAGGGGGAGGACAACGAGTTTGCTTATCATGTTGGCTGAGGGAGAGAAGCCACATCTGAGCAACCAAAGAGATTTTCTTGGGGGTGACTGTTAGGTCTAATTTTAAGTAGGCTTAGCCTATCCTTTATGGGGTTAAGTTTCATATGAACAACCCCCAAGATTGGGGGCTCAGCCTGTTGCTTTGGTTGTCCCCACTGCTTGTGGGAATATCAAGAATTCTCCACTTGGGAAAGTTGAATTTTCCCCCTTTCTTACCATTCCCCCACGGGTACTTTGCAAATACTTTTTTATTCACTGTTCAAATCACCAAGTCAGCCCTTTCTGCAGTGTTAAAATTAAGGGATCACCATATGTTGGACTCTTGGTACAAAGGCATTTTATAAGTTCGGTTGGATTATCAGTATTTGGACCATGCCCATACTCACTCTTCTAGTTAACCCATTTCATCCTTTCTCTGTGGCTAATTACAAGTCTGTTTTACTGGGAAACTTTCTGAGTGAATAGTCCAGTCATTTGCATTCGTTGAGACTTTCTGCCCTAGAATTTTTTTGCTTATGACTCTTTAGGACTATGCATGGTAATTTTAGCTTTGGAAATTGGCAAACTAAACACACAAGCAGAGTTTTACCATAAATAGAAGAAATTGAGACGTTTCCAATATTTATATCAGTTTTCTTGTTTCACTTCTAATGTTGTAAAAAGCATAACATAGTAAAGAGCGGTTAAATTCATTATAGGATAGAAAAACAGGGTGGAACTAGTATTCTAATAGAGTCAGTGTTCAGTTGCAACTATTCTTTTTATCCTTTTACCATCAATACTTGAATGTGTTGTTCATTGAATTAGCTGAGTAGAAAGATCTTCATCCTAGCACTTGCTACAGCCAATTTGCTTGTAGTAAAAGTTTGCAAGTGGGGAAATAGTGTCACTGAAACAATAAAATTTCTTAAAAGTAATCTAAAAAAAAAAAATAAGCAAACAGCTGTCTATAATACCATATTCATTGTGATAAATAAATTTCTCTCAATAATTAAGAGAGAGAGTCAAGAGGTTATCCTGGAGGTTATTCTTATGCATTATATAGATAGCTCTTTTTAGTTTTTAGAGTATTAGAGTAGCTAGAAAGAAATACCTGAAACTGTTGAGCTGCATTCTGCTAGCCTTGATTCTTGAAGATGAGTGTATAACTATATAGCTTTTGCAGTGTGACCGTGTGATTGTGCAAACCTTGTGTCTGATGCTCTTTTTATCCGGGGAATGGACAGATGAATAAAAAAAAATAAAGATTTAAAATTAGTAAATAATAGAAGATGGATGAAATGTAAAAAGTTGAGTAGATTGACATACTACTCAATTTGACATACTAGTAGTTAATCAGAGGGAGTGGTAAGAGGTAGGGAATGTCTGAGTTTTTTCTTTTTTCTTTTTCTGGAGTGATACAAATGTTCTAAAGATGATCATGGTGATAAATGTACAACTATGGATGATATTGTGAGCCACTGATTGTATCCTGTGTATGGACTATATGTGTCTGAAGATTTCTCAGTAAAAATTAAAAAAAAAAAGAAAGAGAAAATGTAAAACATAATATTGTGATACATTATAGGTAAGAATTAATTATTTTTACATACTTTCTTATGTAGATTTTACTTAAGATTAGGGTAGTGAGAATGACTATACCCATTTTATAGATGAAGAAACTGAGGCAGAGAATTTAAACAACTCACATAAAATAATATTGCTTAGAAAAAGTGGAGCCAGAAATATACTCAAAATAATCTGATACCTAAGTCAGCATTCTATTACCTCATGACTTTTAAATTAAAATATTTTTGTAGTCACTTTAATAAATTTCTTGTGTTTGCTTATTGTATTGCTGTCAAAGCTAACTTTGAAGCCCCCAATTGGTAGAGCCCAGACATTGAATTTAGCTAACAATTGTAATTAAATTTGGTTTTCAAAAGGAAGTATCATTTTTAAATTAAAAAAAGAATGCGTTTATATGCTTGGAGGGAAGCAAAATTATTATTTTGGAGAATTGAAAATTAGCAGAAATACTTTTTGAGATGAGCTGATGTACATGCTTTTGTGAATAATTTCTCAAATGAACACATCATTTACAAACAAGCTTCTCTGGGGGCAGAAGAGATTTTTTTTATTTGCATCATTATAGATCAGTATTTAGGCTGTTTATATGTAAATGTATGATTTGAGGAACAATTAAATGTTGACAAAGTAAATTGCAGTCATATCAATTGCAGTGCATTTTCCATAATTTTTCTAACTGACATCTTTGATGATGAATAGTGGATGTCAAGTCAAAGCCCATTATAGAGTGCACTAGGAATTCATGGGCCTGTCAGGGAGAAGACCAATTGACTTTAAATTTACATATTAATGAGAAGATTTGTTAAGAGGGTGCTTGACTATAGAAAATAACAGCATATTTATAGGGCACGACATTTTATAAATAAAGCTGATGCAGAGAAAATGGAAATTAAACCTTTTAGGTTAATAAATTCAAGAGATTGCTAAAATGCTTATTTGCATTTTTATTTTCTTGAATTTACCTTACTCTTTGCTATCCATGTGGTTTGTTGTCTTAATTCTAGGTCAAGTTTGAATAATTTTCAAAGATATAAAATTACTTGTTTTTTCTTTGTGTAATTAATGCTTATGGGAGAATGAAGCATATATGTAACAAATTTCTAAGACTAAAGTTATTTTGGAGAAATAATAGATTAGAGATAAATATTTTTATACACAAAGCAAATTTTAAGATTAATTTAAAAAATAATAAAAACTTTCATGGCATTAATTAAATTCTGACTCTGGGGTCTGACAGGAATTTTTTTTTTTTTTTTTGCATAGGCAGGCACTGGGAATCGAACCAAGGTCTCTGGCGTGACAGGCAAGAGCTCTGCCATTGAGCCACCAGCACCTGCCCGAATGTTTTTAATTTTATGAATCTAGTTCTTTAAAACTGAACATCTAGTAAATGACAGTTTTACAAGGCTATCAAAATATTTTACTTTAGTAATTTGGAAGTTAAGTTCTAAATATTCACTGTTACTTTAGTTAGAAAAGCATATTTTTTTGGTAAAAGAGTTTTAGGTTTACAGAATAATTGTGCACAAAGTATAGATAGTTCTTTATACTACCCTCACCCCCTCTCCAATTTCTCCTATTAACATCTTGCATTGGTGTGGTACATTTGTTACACTTGATGAACCAGTATTGATATTATTGTAACTAAAGTTCCTAGTTTACTTTAGTGTTTACTCTTTGTGCTATACAGTTCTATGAATTTTGACAAATGTATAATGTCATGTATCCAGCATTACAATATCATAAATAATAGTTTCACTATCCTTAAAGTGACCTGTGGTCCACCTGATCATCGCCCCCTACCACTGACAGCCACTGACCTTTTTATCTTCTTATAGTTTTGCCTTTTCCAGAATGTCATTCGTTGGAATCATGAAGTATGTAGTTTTTTCAGACTGGCTTCTCTAACTTAGCAATGTACATTAAAGTTACCTCGATGTCTTTTCGTAGCTTGTTAGCTCATTTCTTTCTATTCCTGGATACTACTCCATTGTATGGATGTACCACAGTTTATCTGTTCACCTATGGAAGGACATTTTGTTTTCTTCCAGTTTTGGGAAATTATCAGTAAAGCTGCTATGAACATCCATATGCAGATTTTTGCATGAACATAAGTTTTCAACTTATTTGGGTAAATGCTCTGTTGTGTGATTGTTGATAGTAAAGCAAGACTGTGTTTAGCTTTCAAAAAAACTACCAGACTGTCTTCCAAAGCGGCTGTGCTATGCTGCATTTCCACCAGCAGTGAATAAGAGTTCACGTTGCTCCACATCCTCACCAGCATTTGGTGTTTGTCAGTGTTTGGGATTTTAGTTACTCTAATGCATGCAGTGCTATCTCATTTTTGTTTCAGTTTCCAGCTCCCTAATAACATATGATGAAGATTTTCACGTTTGTCATCTGTATATCTTCTTTGGTGACATGTCTGTTCAGATCTTTTGTCCATTTTATAAGTGGGTTGTTTGTTTTCTTACTGTTGCATTCTAAGAGTTCTTTGTATGTTTGAATATAAATCCTTTATCAGCTAATGTGTTTTGCAAATATTTTCTCCCAGTCTGTGGCTTGTCTTTTCTTTCTCTTAACAGTTTGTTTTGCAGAGTAGAGGTTTTTAAATTTAATAAAGTCCAATTTCACTGTTACTTTTTAGTATAAAATCCAAGTAATATAATTCTTTTGGCAATATTTATGTCATTTTGAAGTTCATAGTGGTTAATTTGCTCCTCTATGTATGTATGTATATATATATATATATACACACACATACATACGCACTCACACCACATATAAGTATGTATCTGTTCCTTAATTATGAAACCTTTTATAGGTTAAAGAAAGCTGAAAGTTGAGAAATTTTTAAAAGTGTATTTAATGTGCTTTCTTAAGTTTTACAGAGGTAGCTACAAAGTAAGAAATTGTTAGTCCCCACCTGTGGTAATTTGAAGCTGTTATGCACCCCCAAAAAGGCTATCTTTTAATCTGTTCCTATAGATGGCAGATCTATTGTAGGTAGGACCTTTTGATTAGGTTATTTTGATTGAAATGTGAACCACGTCATTCAATGTGGATCTTATTCCTCTTACTGGAGTCCTTCACAGGATTTATTAGCTTACAAGTTTATAATTCTAAGGCCATAAACATATCCAAATTAAGGCATTAAAATGATAGTACCTTTGAAGACCACTTGCCAGAGAGCTTGGGCTCTTTTGTCAGATACGAAGGCACATGTCAGCATCTACTGGTTCTTCTCTCTCAGGTTTCATTGTCCAGTTTCTTGTTTCAGTGGCTTCTTCTCTCAGCTTTTCTGGAGCCTTTTCTGTGAACTTCTCTTAAATTCATCTCTTAGCTTCTGTTTGAGTTTTATCTCAAACAGTCTATTTCTGGTATATTGCATTTCTTCAGCTTTAGCAAACCAAACACCTCCCTAATCAAGAAGGCAGAGTGCGATAACTTAGGGCTCTATCCACGCCCCCCCCCCCCCGAAAATGTGAACAACAAACAAGAATTGGCGGAAACATCTTTCTCAGAGCTCCAGAAAACAGGACTATAGTAACAGGGTGAGTGCTGAATCAAGAAAAAGGCTTCTTACAAGCTATAGGATCCATAGTGCCCTGGCTGTCCCCTCCCCCATCCCTTACCAGCTCTAAGTATTGTTGATCCATGTTCCCCTGCAGATCCCTGGTCCCAGTTCAAGCAGAGTGCCCCTCAAGCACTTCCTAGGAGCATGTATATCTGGCCCAATCTGTCTGGCAGTAGCCTGAGGGACTCACCATCCCAGAACTTGTCCTGCCTGGAGAAGGCAGCTGATATACCTCTCCTGCAGAATGCCATGGGACAGCAGTCAGGTCATGCTGCCTGGGTCAAGGGATTGCTGGGTGTAGGATATAAAGTGACATATCCAGTACTGTAAGGAAATTTCTTCTCTTAGGAAAGAGTGGAAATTTATTTCCATGTAAATGGAATTCCTTAGGCCACGCAAGATACCCAATATAAGGCTCATGTGCCCTGAAGGAAAGTACTTGCACGTATCAATCTATAAAGACTGGGAAAAGTGCTTTTTTTTCTTTTTGTTTGTTTGTTTGTTTGTTAGTTTTCTTGACATTCAAGGAAAACTTTATCATAATAGTAGCTGGATGCAAACATAAGGAACAGATGTCTTAGAGTCTAAATTTCAGTGACATTCAAATATCAAAGTGTCCAGATTTCAATAATTAGTTACAGAATTTCTCAGAAAAAAACAGGAAGCGATCGTCCAGGCAAAGGAGAAGTTAAAGTATTAGAAACCATTACTGAGGAGGACTGGAACTTAGACATACCAGAAAAAGACTAAAAAATGTTCTGAAATATGCTCAAAGAGCTAAAGGAAAACATGAGTGAAAGAATGAAAGGAAATTAGGAAAATGATAGATAAGCACAAAGAGAGTATCAATAGAAAGTTGGAAATTATGAAAAGGAACCAAACAGCTGAAGACCAGAATAAATATTAAAAATTCCCTAGAGGGGTTCAACGGTAGATTGGAGCTGGCAGAAGAGTGAATGAATTTGAAGATAGGAGAGTTGAAATCATTCAGTTTGAGGAACAGAAAGAAGAAAGGCAAACAGACTCTGGGGAACATGTGGGACACCATCAAGCATACCATTATAGACATTGTAGGAGCCCCAGAAGGAGAAGAAAGAGAGAATATTCAGATAATTAATGCCTGAAAACTTCTCAAATTTAACAAAAGACATGACTATATACCTCCAAGATGCTCCATGAACTCCAAGTAGAATAAACACAATAGACCAGTGTCACAGGTTGACAGGTTATAATCAACCTGTCAAATGCTTATGAAAAAGTGAATTCTGAAACCTGCAAGAGAAAAGCAATATGTCATATACAAGGGAAGGTCAGTATGATTAAGTGTCCAATATTTGGAAACGATATATCAAATAAAGGTCTAGTATCCAGACTATATGAAGAGATTGTTCAACTCAACAACAAAAAGACAGACAACCCAATTAGAAAATGGAGAAAAGACATGAACAGACACTTCTCAGAAGAGGAAATACAAATGGCCAAAGGCACGTGAAAAGATGCTCAGCTTCCCTGGCTATTAGGGAAAAGCAAATCAAAACCACAATGAGATATCATCTCATACCCACCAGAATGGCCATTATCAATAAAACAGAAAATGACAAGTGCTTGAGAGGTTGTGAAGAAAGAGGCACATTTATTCTCTGTTGGTGGGAATGTCAAATGGTGCAACCGCTGTGGAAGGCAGTTTGGCGGTGCCTCAGGAAGCTATGTATAGAATTGCCATATGACCCAGCAATACCATTGCTAGGTATCTACTCAGAGAACATGAGGGCAAGGACACAAATAGACATTTGCACACCAATGTTTATAGCAGCATTATTTACAATTGCCAAGAGATGGAAACAGCCCAAATATCCATCAACAGAAGAGTGGCTAAATGAGCTGTGGTATATATGTACAATGGAATATTATGCAGCTGTAAGACAGAATAAAGTTATGAAGTATGTAACAACATGGATAGTGCTTAAGGACCTTATGCTGAATGAGATTAGTCAGAAACAAAAGGACAAATACTGTATGGTCTGACGTTAGTGAATGAACTTGGAGAATTTCAGTTGGGAACAGAGACCATCAGGAGATAGAAATAGGGTAGATATTGGGTAATTGGAGCTGAAGACATACAGAGTGTGCTACAGGACTGATTGTAAAAAGTCAGAAATGGGTAGCACAATACTACCTAAATGTAATACGGTAATGTCAGAACTCTAAATGTAGCTGAATGTGAGAATGATAGAGGGAGGAGGTCTGGGAGCACAAATGAAATCAGAAGGAAAGATGGATGATAAAGACTGAGATAGTATAATCTAGGAATGTCTAGAGTGTATAATGATAGTGATTAAATGTACAAATTTTTAAATGTTTTTGCGTGAGGAAGAATAAAGGAATGTCAATACTGCAGGGTCATGAAAGTAGATGGTAATTAAAATTTTAAAACTTTAATTTATGTATGAGACTAAAGCAAAAAATGTTTATTTGATACAAAATTTATATTTTGACTAGTGCATTTCCTAATATAACTTATGTGGACAGCTTAATTGAGCACTGTAAGTACATGGAACCTTGAGTTAAGTCATGAGATTTTGTAGGTTTGTCCAGAGTGATGCCCTGATACATCCCAGAGTGATTTGAATGGTGAATAAAAAAGTATTTGCAAGGTCCCCTTAGGGAAATGGTGAGAAAGGGGGAAAATTCAACTTCCCCAAGTGGAGAATTCTTGATATTCTCACAAGCAGTGGGGACAGCAAAAACAATAGGGTGAGCCCTCAATCTTGGGGTTTCTTCATATGAAACTTAACCCCGCAAAGGATAGGCTAAGTCTACTTAAAATTAGGCCTAAGAGTCACCACCACAGAACCTCTTTCGTTGCTCAGATGTGGCCTCTCTCCATCAGCCAAGTTCCCCATCTCTATGTGGGACATGACTCCCAGGGGTGTAGACCTTCCTAGAATGAGCTGGACAGCACCAAGGGATTGAGAAAACCTTCTTGACCAAAAGGGGGAAGAGCGAAATGAGACAAAAATGAAGTGTCAGTGGCTGGAGATTCCAAATAGAATCAAGAGGTTATCCTGGAGGTTATTCTTACACATTATATAGATATCACCTTTTTAGTTAAGGTGTAATGGAGAGGCTGGAGGGAACTGCGTGAAAATGTAGAACTGTGTTCCAGTAGCCATGTTTCTTGAAGATGATTGTATAATGATATAGCTTTCGCAATGTGACTTGTGTGATTGTGAAAACCTTGTATCTGATGCTCCTTTTATCTACCTTATGGACAGATGAGTTAAACATATGGATTAAAAATAAATAAATAATGGGGGAACGAATGTTAAAAGAAATTTAGTAGATTGAAATGGTAGTGATCAATGAAAGGGAGGGGTAAGGGGTATGGTATGTATGAATTTTTTTCTGTTTTCTGTTTATTTCTTTTTCTGAATTGATGCAAATGTTCTGAGAAATGATCATGATGATGAATATACAAGTATGTGATGATATTGTGAGTTGTTGATTATATACCAAGAATGGAATGATCATATGGTAAGAATGTTTGTGTTTGTATGTTGTTATGTTTAATAAATAAGTAAATTAACTTATTTAAAAAAGATTGTGTCCATTTCTCATCGGAAATCATGGAGGCAATAAGGTGGTGAGATGATATCTGGCAAAACTGTCTTTCAAAAAAAATGAGAGAATGATTAAGGCATTCCCAGATAAAACAAAACCTGAGGGAGTTAGTCACCACTAGACCTGCCCTACAAGAGATGCTAAAGAGAATTCTGCAAGTTGAAAAGAAAGAATAATACACAGTATATCAAAGCTGCATGAAGAAATAAAAATCTCCTGTGAGGATAATGACTTGAGTAAATATAAATGGTAGTAGTATTGTATTTTTGAGTTGTAACTCTACTTTTTACTTGCTACAGGATCTAAAAGGCCAAGACATAAAATGTGAAGAGAAATAAGTGGGTTTTACTCATAATGTATGAACATAATTTTTTGATAAGAATTGCATGAAAGGGGTATGGAGGGGTAAAGGAAAATAGTTTGTGTATGATGTAGGATTTCGTTTTATGTGACCAGTATCTTCCAAGACCCCTTGCATAAGTTGCAAATTGTGTGTAATAATGAACCCCCATTATTTAATAAATATTTCTTATACAAACATACTTATCACTCATTTTTTAATAAATAAGGCAAACACTCTAGTAATGATAAATAAGCAAAATTAATCATAGAAAAATAATTTTTAAGAATTTTAATTCTCTTGCATTCCAGCAGCCTACATGGCTCCAAGTTCTCTTTGCCCCTCCCCCAGAGGAAAAAAATTGGTAGCAGCCAATGGGATGCTGGGTAAGGCACCTGACTTGGTGTGCCTGTGGGCATTGCTGCCTGGAGATCCTGGGTAGGTCAGCATTCTGCTCCCTTCCCCCACTATGAGCCACCCCATGACTACCATGCTCCCCAGCTCTATGTAACACAGGCATAATAGTGAATGCCATTATTTACTAAGTATTTCTTATATGAACGTACCTAGCACACATTTTTTAATAAGGCAAATAAACACCTAGTACCAATAAGTAAAATTAATCATAGAAATTATTTTTAAAAATTTTAATTCCTTCTCTCTCCCTACCTTTTTTTTTCTATTGCCAATTGCATATACCTGAATTTGCACGTGTTGAGGTCATGTAAAGTAAGGTCCTACTATACTATATAAGTTAAATTCCTGTCAGAGCAAGTGAGTTTGCTATATATTTAGGGTGTTAAATTTAAGCCTTATTGAAATTACAAACAAAATATTGGAGAATATAAAGCTCATAAAGACAGAAATTAGAGTACAGGTTGCCAAGGGCAGGGGGTGGGGGAAAGGTAGTTAATACATAATGGGTGTAGGTTTTATATTTGGGAAGGTGGCAAGGGTAGCACAATATTGTGAATGTGATTAATTCCATTGAATGGTATGCTTGTTGTGGTTGCAATGAGAAAGTTAAGTGGTATATATGTTCCCACAATTCTTAAAAAAATACCACTAAAGAGAAAATATTTAAATGCAATACAAGATCCTGGATGGCATCTAGTGAAAGAGGCAAAAAGACTCAAAAGGACATTATTGGGACTTGAAAAAATGGGAATATAGACTCTAAGCTTTATATCAATGTTAAATTGCTTGAACATGATAACTGCACTTCAGTTGGTTACAAAAGTGGATATCCTTATTTGTAGAATACGTACATGGCAGTAGTAAGTGTTCAAGGAGCATGATGTATACAACCTGTACTCAAGTGTTCAGTAGATGGAGTGATAAGAGAGACAGAGACAGAGAAGGAAAGGTGGGAGGGAAAAAGGAAGGAAGGATGGACAAATGTGCCAAAAAGTTAAAATAGGTGTGTCTCGGTATCGGAGAAGATGGGTATGTTGAAATTCACTGAATGGATTTTGTATTATTTTTGTAATTGTACTGTAAGTTTGAATGTATTTCAAAATAAAAAGTTAGAAAAAAGAACTGTCAAAACAAAAAATTTAAGCATATTCTTTTTTTACATTTTTAAAAAATATTTTTATTATAAAAACTTAATGGAGAAACATATATTCTTGACATGAAAGCATTCCATACATGATGTACAATCAGTGGCTCACAGTATCATCACATAGTTACATATTCATCACTGTGATCATTTTTTGAGCATTTGCATCACTCCAGCAAAAGAGATAAAAAGAGAAAAGAAGAAACTCATACATACCATACCCCTCACCCCTCCCTCTCATTGACCACTAGTGTTTTCATCTCCCCAATTTATTTTATCCTTTGTCCCCCCTATTATTTACATATTTATTTTTATCCATATGTGTTACTCATCTGTCCATACCATAGATATAAGAAGCCTCAGACACAAACTTCTCACAATCACACATTGTAAACATTATATTTTTACACAGTTGTCTTCAATAATATAGGCTACTAGAACACAACTCAACAGTTTCAGGTACTTCCCTCTAGCCACTCCAATACACCATAAACTAAAGAGGAAGATCTATATAGTGCTTAAGAAAAAACTTCCAGGATAACCTCTCAACTCTGTTTGAAATCTCTCAGCCACTGAAACTTTATTTTTTCTCATGTCTCTCTTCCCCCTTTTGATCAAGAAGACTTTCTCAATCTCTTGATACCAAGTTCTGGCTTATCCTAGGCTTTCTGTCTCATGTTGCCAGGGAGGTTTACACCCCTGGGAGTCGTGTCCCACATAGAGGGGAAGGCAGTGAATTCACTGTTGAATTGGCTTAGAGAGAGAGGCCACATCTGAGCAACAAAAAAAGTTCTCTGGGTGTGACTCAGGCCTAATTTTTAGTAGGCTTAGCTCGTCTTTTGCAGGAATAAGTTTATAGGGGCAAACTGCAAGATTGAGGGTTCAGTCTGTTGATTTGGTTGTCGCCACTGCTTACGAAAATATAAGGAATTCTCTAAATGGGGAAGTTGAATTTTCTCCCTTTCTCCTCATTTCCTCAAGGGGCCTTTGCAAATACTTCTTTATTCACTGTTATAATCCCTCTGGGATTTATCAGAGTATCCCACTAACCTGTACAAACCTACAAAATCTCATGCCCTCTTCAAGGTTCCATGTACTTCTGGTGTTCAATTAAACTGTCCATATAAGTTATATTAGGAAATGTTACTAGTAAAAATATAAATTTTGTACCAAATAAACATTTCTTGCTTTAGACTCACACAGAAGTTGAAGTTTTAAAATATGAATGACCATCTGTTTCAACACCTTGACGTAATAACATTCATTCCTTTCTTCTTCCGGATGCAAAAACATTGTTTTAATTTATACATTTAGTCACTATCATTGTATACTCTAGGCATTTCTAGGTTATGCCATCTCAGTCTTTATCATCTATCTTTCCTTCTGGTTTCATATGTGACCCCCGCCCTCCTGCCTCTATTATTCTCAACATCAGCTTCATTCATTCTACTTATATTATTGTGCTACAATCAGGTAGTATTATACTATCGTTTTCTGAATTTTTACAATCAGTTCTGTTGCACAATCTGTATCCCTTCAGCTCCAATTACCCAATCTCTACCCTATTTCTATCTCCTGATAACCTCTACTTTTAACTGAAATTCTCCAAGTTTGACTCATTAATGTTAGTTCTTATCAGTGAGACCATACAGTATTTGTCCTTTTGTTTCTGGCTAATCTCACTCAGCATAATGTCCTCAAGGTCTGTCCATGTTGTTGCATGTTTCATGACTTTATTCTGTCTTACAGCTGTAATATTCCATTGTATTGTATATACCACAGCTTGTTTAGTCACTCCTCTGTTGATGAACATTTGGACTGTTTCCATCTCTTCACAGTTGTAAATTATCTGCTATAAACATTGGTGTGCAAATGTCCATGTGTGTCCTTGAACTCATTTCCTCTGAGTAGATACCTAGCAGTGGTATTGCTGGGTCATACGGCAGTTCTATAACTTAGCTTCCTGAGGCACCGCCAAACTGCCTTCCACAGGGGTTGTACCATTTGACATTCTCACCAACAGTAGATAAGTGTGCCTCTTTCTCTACATCCTCTCCAGCACTTGTCGTTTTGTTTTATTGATAATGGCCATTCTGGTGGGTGTAGAGATGACATCTCATTGTAGTTTTGATTTGCATTTCCCTAATAGCCAGGGAAGTTGAGCATCTTTTCATGTGCCTTTTAGACATTAGTATTTCTTCTTCTGAGGAGTGTCTGTTAATGTTTTTTGCCCATTTTGTTATTGGGTTATTTTTCTTTTTTGTTGGTGAGTTGAACAATCTATATATTCTGGATACTAGGCCCTTATCTGAAACGTCATTTCCAAATTTTGTCTCACGTTGTGCAGGCTGTCTTTTTTACTTCCTTGACAGAGTTCTTCAATGCACAAAAGTGTTTAATTTTGAGGAATTCCCGTTTATCTATTTTTCTTCAATGCTTGTACTTTGGGTGTAAGATCTAGGAAATTGCCTCCTATTACAAGTTGTATAAGATATTTCCCTGTATTTTCTTCTAAAAGTTTTATGGTCTTAGCTCTACTGTTTAGGTCTTTGATCCATTTTGAGTTACTTTTTGTATAGGGTGTGTGATAGATCAATGCTCATTCATTCTTTTACATGTGGATATCCAGTTTTCCAAGCACCATTTATTGAAGAGACTGTTCTGTCCCAGGTGGGTTGGCTTGACTGCCTTATCAAACATCAGTTGTCCGTAGATGAGAGGCTCCATATCTGAACACTCTATATGATTCCATTGGTCAGTATATCTATCTTTATGCCAGTACCATGCTATTTTGACCACTGTAGCTTTATAAGAAAGACACCTTAAAGTCAGGTAGTGTGAGACCTCTCACTTCATTTTTCTTTCTCAAGATATTTTTAGCTATTCAGGGCACCTGCCCTTCCAGAAAAATTTTGTTATTGGTTTTTCTAGTTCTGAAAAGTTTTTGGCATTTTCATTGGTACTGCATTGAATCTATAAATCAATTTAGGTAGAATTGACATCTTTACTATATTTAGTCTTCTAATCCATGAACACGGTATGCCCTTCTACTTATTTAGGTCTTCTGTGATTTCTTTTAGCAATTTCTTGTAGTTTTCTTTGTATGGGTCATTTGTATCTTTAGTTAAATTGATTCCTAAATATTTTATTCTTTTGGTTGCAGTTGTAAATGGAATTTTTTTCTTGATTTCCCCCTCAGATTGCTCATTACTAATGTATAGAAACACTCCAAATTTTTGAGTGTTGTTCTTGTTTGCCTGCCACTTTCCTGTACTCATTTATTAGCTCTAGTAGTTAGCTGTGGATTTTCTCAAGATAAAGTATCATAGCTTCTGCAGACAGTGAGAATTTTACTTCTTCCTTTCCAATTTTGATGCCTTGTATTTCTTTTTCTTGTCTAATTGCTTTAGGTAGGACTTCCGACACAATATTGAATAACAGTGGTGAAAATGGACATCCCTGTCTGGTACATGATATTAGGGGGTAAGCTTTTAGTCTTCCCATTGAAGATGATGTTTGCTTTGGGTTTTTTTTTATATATTGCCTTTATCATGTTGAGGATGTTCCCTTCTATTCCTATCCTTTGAAGTGTTTTCAACAAGAAAGTATGTTAAATTTTGCATCAAATGCCTTCTCTGCTTTAATGGAGATATGATCATGTGGTTTTCTGCTTTGATTTGTTGATGTGATGTATTACATTAATTGATTTTCTTATGTTGAACCGTCCTGGTCATGGTGTATAATTCTTTTAATGTGCTTCTGGATTCCATTTGCAAGAGTTTTGTTGAGAATTTTTGCGTCTACATTTATTAGAGATTGTACTGTAATTTTCTTTTCTTGTAGTATCTTTGTCTGGCTTAGGTATGAGGGTGATGTTCACTTCATAGAATAAGTTAGATAGCTTTCTCTCCTCTTCAATTTTTTTTGAAGAGTTTGAGCAGGATTGGTACTAGTTTTTTATTGAATGCTTGATAGAATTCACATGTGAAGCCATCTGGTCCTGGACTTTTCTTTTTTGGGAGCTTCTTAATGACTAATTCAGTTCCTTTACTTGTGATTGGTTTGTTGAGGTTGTCTATCTCTTCTCGAGTCAATGTTGGTTCTTCATTCTTTTCTAGAAAGTTGTCCGTTTCATCTACATTGTCTAGTTTATTAGCATAAGGTTGTTCATAGTATCATCTCATTACCTCCTTTATTTTGGGGGAGTTTTGTGGTTATGTCTCCTCTTCCATTTCTGATTTTATTTATTTGCATCCTCTCTCTTCTTCTTTTTGTCAACCTTAATAAGGGTCCATCAATTTTATTGATTTTCTCAAAGAACCTATTTCTGGTTTTGTTCATTTTCTCAGTTGTTTCATGTTCTTAATTTCATTTATTTCTGCTCCAATCTTTGTTATTTCTTTCCTTTTGCTTGCTTTGGGGGTTAGTTTGCTGTTGTTTCTCTAGTTCTTCCAAGTGAACAGTTAATTCCTCAATTTTTGCCCTTTCTTCTTTTTTGATATAGGCATTTAAGGCAATAAATTTCCCTCTTAGCAGTGTGCCATTGCTGCATCCCATAAATTTTAATGTGTTTTGTTTTCATTTTCATTTGCATGAGGATATTTACTGATTTCTCTTGTAATTTCTTTCTTGACCCACTGGTTGTCTGAGGGTGTGTTGTTGAGCCTCCATATACTTGTGAATTTTCTGGCCCTCTGCCTGTTATTGATTTCCAACTTCATTCCTTTATGATCTGAGAAAGTGTTTTGTATGATTTCAATCTTTTTAAATTTATTGAGAGTTGCTTTGTGACCCAGCATATGGTCTGTCCTTGAGAGTGATCCATGAGCACTTGGGGAGAAGGTGTTTCCTGCTGTTGTGGAGGGTAATGTTCTATAAACGTCTGTATAGTCTAGTTCATTTATTCTATTATTCAGATTCTCTTTTTCTTATTGATTCTCTGTCTAGATGTTCTATCCATTGATGAGGGCAGGGAATTAAAGTCTCCAACTATTATGGTAGATGTGTCTATTTCTCTTTTCAGTGTTTTCTGTTTTTGCCTCATATTTTGGAGCACTTTGTCTCAGTGCATAAATATTTATGATTGTTATGTATTGTTGTTGAAGTGTTCCTTTCATTAAAAGACAGTGTCCTCCTTTGTCTCTTTTAATTGTTTTACATTTGAAGTCTGATTTGTTGGATATTAGTATAACTACCCCTGCTCTTTTCTGATTGTTTGCATGAAATATCTTTTCCCACCCTTTCACTTTGTGAAACATTTGCCTATGTTTGTCCTTGGGTCTAAAATGCATCTCCTATAGACAGCATATAGATGGGTCCTGTTTTTTAATCCATTCTACTAGTGTATGTCTTTTGATTGAGGAGTTTAATCCATTAACATTTAGTGTTACTACTCTAAGGGCAGTACTTTCTTCTCCCATTTTGCCTTTTGGATTTTATATGTCATATCTAAGTTTTTTCTCTTTTTACCTTTACTGATAGTCTTCATTTCTAGACTGTTCTCCACACCTCTCTCTCCTGTCTTTTCCCATCTGCCTTTAGTTCTCCCTTTAGTATGTCTTCCAGAGCTGGTCTCTTGGTCACAAATTCTCACAGTGAATTTTTATCTGAAAATGTTTGATGTCCTCCTAATTTTTTTTTGTCCCCTGCATCTTTGAAGGACAATTTTCCTGGATATAGAATTCTTGGTTGGCAGTTTTTCTCTTTTATAATCTTAAATATATCATACCACTGTCTTTTTGCCTTCATGGTTTCTGCTGACAAATCAACACATAGTCTTTTTGGGCTTCCCTTGTATATGATGGATTGCTTTTCTCTTGCTGCTTTCAAAGTTCTCTCTTTTTCTTTGACATCTGACATTCTGATTAGTAAGTGTTTTTGAGTATGTCTATTTGGATCTATTCTGTTTGGGGTATGCTGCACTTCTTGGATCTGTACTTTTAAGTCTTTCATAAGAGGTGCAGAATTTTCAGTGATAATTTCCTCCATCAACCTTTTTCTTCCTTTTCCCTTCTCTTCTCCTTCTGGGACACCCACGACAAGTATATTCGTGCACTTCATGTTGTCATTCAGTTCCCTGAGTCCCTGCTCATATTTTTCCATTCTTTTACCTGTTTTTTCTTTTGTTTGTTGGATTTCAGATGTCCCATCCTCCAGTTTACTAATCCTTTCTTTTGCCTCTTGAAATCTAACATTGTAGGTTTCCATTTTTTTTCATCTTTTCTACTATGCCTTTCATTCCCGTAAGTTCTGTGATTTGTTTTTTTAGACTTTTGATTTCTTTTTGTTCGCCCATTGTCTTCTTTGTATCCTCCCTCAACTCATTGATTTGATTTTTCATGAGATTTTCCTTGTCTGTTCAAACATCCTGAATTAATTTTTTCAACTCTTGTATCTCATTTGAATTGTTGGTTTGTTCCTTTGACTGGCCCATACCTTCAGTTTTCCTAGTATGATTCATTATTTTTGCTGATGTCTAGGTATTTAATTTCCTTAATTAGTTTATTCTAGGGATTGTTTACACTCTTTTGCCTAGGATTTTCTTGTTGGATGGCTTTGTTCTCTTAACTGTTCTTTAACATCTAGTTCAGTTTATTCTAGACCTCTAGCATAGGTTTTGTTTAATGGATCAGAATTTTTCAGTTCTTGTTTTCTTGTTTCTTGCCCTGCCTGTATGGAGACTTTTTTTTGTTTGTTTTTCTTAAGTGGGTCTACTTAGGTATTGTAGATCCTAGTCAGATTTTCCCAGACCAGACTGGCCTCCTCTCAGGAGGAAAGAGTCACCTGCATCAGTTTTCCCTGAGGATGAGACCCAGCAGGTTGAAAGACTTTGCTATGAAGCCCCTAGACTCTGTGTTTTTCCTATCCTGCCCATTATGTGGAACTTGACTGCCTGCAGTTTCCCTCCAGTGTAACGTGATGTGGTACCTTTAACTTCAGCAGACTCTCCCTGCTGGGGGCGTGGTTGAGACAGAGGAGAGGTTGTAGGCTGGCTTTAATCACATCAGTTTTCCAGTCCCTGGGTCTGAATTCTTTGAGGGAGGGATTCCACCTGAGCTGGGCCCCACCTGTCTTCTGTGGAGGCACAGCCTCCAGGGAATTAATTTATTTCACCTGACCAGCCTCTCTGTCTCTCAGAGAAGCTTAATTCTGCCCTTGCCTGGGGCAGTTGGAGCCAGAGAAGCCTTGGTGTTGTTTAAAAAAAAAAAAAATTCTTTTCAGAGCAGGACCCCCATTTCTTGTGTTTGTTAATCAAGAGCTTAAGTTGGTAAGCTGCTCTATGTATCTCCAGGCCCTGTGCCCCCTCTTTTTTTTTTTTTTTAGGGTCCAGCCCTTTTCAAGTATTTTGTACTGTCCAATCCAAAAACCTGTTTTTTTTTTTTTCCCTGTTAGCCTTGTCCCCTCTGCACCAGGGCAAAAGCTATAACTTTAGCTCTTATCTGAGCTGGGGGCCTTTTTTCAGTAGTCAGAATTTGTGAATTAATTCCACAATTGGAGCTTGGTTGCGCTCAGTCCCTGCTGCTAGTAGAGTCTCTTTCCTTTCCCCTCTGGGAAGTAGCCTGTGGGGGAGAGATCCCAGCTGCCACAGTTTGGGGGAGTCATGGTTCTAGGTGGGGTCACTGCCAGTCCAGCTTGTCTAGACTGGGGTACGCTGTGTGTCTGGTCACTGATGTGGCCCCAGCAGTAATTCTGTACTGTTCCTGGTGATTTACTAGCTGCTCTGGAAGTTGAACTAAATTCTATGCCTTACCAAGCCACCATCTTGGATCCACTAAACATATTATTCTTGATAAAGTATTTTCTGCAAGTGCAAAGATACACCATGGTTTTTAGTGATTTGGAGGGTTGGGGGAAAGTAGTTCTTGAAGTCTGCATTCAGTCACCTAAAAAGTGTTAGAGATTATTTTCATTGAATTGTTTTTCATTTTGTGTTTGTTTTTTGTGTGTGTAAATATTGTTCCCTTTTTCCACTTTTTATTGTAGTTATCTATATAAAGCACAAAATTTCCCATATAAACCACTTTTAGGTGTGTATTTCAGTAGTATTAATTCTCTTAATATGGTGCTACCCTCACTGGCATCTCCTTCTCCTTTTCATCACCTTAAACACAAACTACTCACCCAATAAGCTTAATTCCCACTTCCTACCTTTCTAATATACTATCTTTCTCTATGAAATGTACTTCTAGTTATTTCATATCAGTGAAATCATACAATATTTGTTTTTTTGTGTGTCTGGTTTATTCCATGTAACATGATGTCTATAAGTTTCATCCATTTTATAGTACGCATCAACTTCATTCACTTTTATGACTGAATAATGCTCCATTGTTTATATATACCACATTTTGTTATTCATTTATTGATAGACACTTGGGATACTTCTACTTTTTGGCTATTGCAAAATACTGTGATAAAGTCTCAACCTTGACTTTTCCAGAGTACAGGCATTTTTCAGGAAGGTTTTATTAGAGATACCTATAGGATTTTATTTTGAAAATAGTACCTTTCTAATTTATCCCTCCCTCAAAGTTGCTCACAAATATTTCAAAACCTCTACTCTAACTCATTTGTTTTTATGTCCTAAAGGAGGATTTAAACTTACCAATTTCTAAATTCAAGACCCTTTTAATAATAGTCTGCTAGAGTCTATTATTTGAAGGATTAATGTAAGTGGATAATACATGAGGACTTATGTTTAGTTTAAAATGGTTTTACTTTTGTTTCGTGATCTATTATTGAATGAGAACCACTGTAAAATTCATTCTGTTTAACAAAAAGTGATTCATATTCATGAACTAGATCTAGATTAATTAGTTTTCAAATAATTGGAATCCTTATTTCTCATGACTTGGAACCTTAGACCCAAGTTTAATATCTATCGTGACTATGTTTTATTTTAGGGAAATTTGAAAATTGCATTGTGTTGATCCTTCAGACTTACCAGTAACAAAGTTTGTCAACTGTTTGCTTCTTATATACTAGAACTAAATGTATAGTTACAATAAATAGGAAGTGTTGTGGCCAATTGAACACTGTAACTTTTCATAATGACTCAACAGAAAGTTACTGTGTCACGGGTGTTTTTCTGTAAATGTGATGTATTGAGAGAGATTCACTGTTCAGTGGACCTCAAACTCATATCACCTAGTAGTATAGTGGTGACTGGGCTGTGTGATATAAAACATGTAAAATGTTAAGTATAGATGTTACCTCACAGAAAGGGAAAAAGAAATCTCAAACCATTATGCATATCCTATGTTGTTTTACATAGAACTGATTGCGGTAGGTGGCGTAATATTGTCCAAAATGTTATTAAATGTGCATTTTTCCCCTAGTGAATGTATTCCTCTGATAATTGTGCTTTCTATACTGCATAGCTAATTTGACTGAGTGATTATGATATTGTTAATCACCTACCCACTCTGAGCTTGTCAGTGAGGTATAGCACCAATATGCTGCTATGATCTCAGATTGCACAGGAGTGTCATGATGTATTCCTTTGGGTAGCTTTTATGCCTTGTAGAATAGCAGATTTTAGAGATTTTTTTTGTCCTGGTGTAAATCTTTTTTTTTTAATTTCACACATTTATTTCTTTTATTTACAGTTTACTGTCAATGCAAATCAATTTCATAAAATGAGAAACTATGAGGAATAAAAGCATAATTATGTAAATTCAAAATAGATATTCAACACACAAAAAATGCAAGCGTAAAAGAATGTTCATTAACACACAGTAGCAGGAGATCCAGCAGATCTTGTTTCAGAGGATGGCAAATACATGCTTTTTTTCTTAAAGACTGTGACCACATCTGATACTAGGTTATCACTGTGTATTCTTGTGATTCAAAATTTGTTCCTAAAAATGTTCTTTCACGTTGAAACTGTTGTAAACATTACACTTTCCAGAATTATGTCTGCTTCTTAGGCTAAGTACCAGTTTCTAACCATCTCAAAACTGACTGACTGATACAGAAAATATCCAAATGTAGCTGATCTGATTCTTGAAGGTTAAAAAAAAGGTATTTTCAAAAACAGTTTAAAGGAATTATTGCAAACTTGATAATGTTGATGTGCTTACAGTTTTAACTTTCCAAATATTTGATCTTCCATGTTGGGGTTCGTTACTGGTTTGACTCCTAGTTTCAGGAGTTTTAAATATACCTTTCCAGTAGATCACTTCTGTATTTTAAAATTATTTAACATAAGCAGAAATAGACAGCAGCATTAGGGCACTGTGAGGTTATGTTTACGTCTACTCAATGGAATCAGGTCTGTAAATGGATTTGGTGCCCTCTTGTTGGATGGAAGTGTTGTGTGAGACCATGCAGCCTCTTTACCATATAGCCATGGTTTGGGAAGATTCCAGTCTCTCGTGGCTCTTGCACATGTTGTTGACTACCTGGCATTAAGTGCAACACCATATCCAAAGCTCCAGAGGAAAGAGTTCTGTTCCCCAAAGCGCAGTGAGAGACAAACAATAAAAAAACTTCAGCTAGTATCCATCAGGATGGAGATCAGGACTGCTTTTCTTAACCTAGTCATGTGGAAGGGAGAGACCAGGGTACCTTCTGACTCTCTAGATGGTAGCAGTCAGTGAGTAGTTTAGGTTGCTTGGTGAGCAGTAGTCTTCTTGAAGGAATTATTGGGTGTCAGTGATATGCCTGCCTGCGTAAGAAGAGCAAGCTGCACCCGCATTGCCCCAGCCTTGCCGCCGTTGCCCTGGGCAGTCTGTACTTCTTCCAAGCCTTAAAGTTCCGGAGTGTGGTTGGAGTAGCAAAGTCAACTGGGCACCTCTTTGCAAACCCTGAGGAAGAGCTCTAACCTCTGATGATGGCAGTTCACGATATTCCCGGCCTCTTTGGGCCTTTGTCACCAATTTTGGGACAACTGCAGGGTTCCACTCAACAGTGATGCTGTACAGTTAGACACATTGCACATATTTCCCCCATTTGTCACCTTCTTATTAGTTTGTGGTTTCTCCTTAGCCCAGAAATTAGATTTTTTAAATGGATCATATCTTCGCATCTCTGGTCTCCTCCATAGCTTTCATGTTCAGGGAGCCTCCCCCATACCAACTCACAGAGATGTTCACCTGGCTCTGCCATGTGTGCATTGACCTCCAACCTCTGCCCCCAGGGTGAGAGTCTCTGATTCAGAATTGACAGTCCTGGGCCAGCCTGTGCCATCACTTTTATTACTATGCTTTCTTCCGTCTTTCATCGGCAGCACCATCCTGGCTCCAGTGTTCTTCAAATACTTCTTCAGTCCTGTTCTCTTTCTTTTCTCCTCCTGGAAATCAGATAACATGAATTTTATCTTTATAGTTCCATAGGTCCCAGAGGCCTTGGTCTCACTACTCATCATCCCGTCCCAGCCTCTAGTCTATTTTCTTTGTCTTGTTCAGATTGGGTAATTTTTATCATTTTATATTCCAGTTCAGTGATTATTTTCTCTGTCCTCTTCATTCTGGTTTTGATCCAGTGTATTGAGTTTTTAATTATAGTTCTTGTAAATTTTGTTGAAGAACACATTTGTTCCTTTTTATATTTTCTGTTTCTTTGTTTAGACTTTCTAATTGTTTGCTGAGACTTTCGGTTTTTTTATTTGTTTCAAGGATGTTCCTAATTCTTGTTGACTTTTTTTGTGTGTGGCTGCTTTAAAATCTTTATTAGTTCTAACATCCCTTTCATCTCAGTGTTGTTATCTGTTGATTATCTGTTTTCATTCCATTTGAGATCTTCCTGGTTCTTGGTATGATGATTTTTAAATTGAAATCTGGACATTTTTGTTATGATCTTATTGATACCCTGTGTATTAGTCAGGGTTCTCTCAAGAAGCAGAACCAACAAGAGACAGTTGTAAATATGAGATTTATAAAAATGTCTTACACAACATGTGAGGGCATGCAGGGGTCCAAAATCTGTAGGGCAGGCTGTGAGGTTGGCAACTCAGATGAAGGTCCTTGACGAACTCCACAAGAAAGGCTGACTAGATGAAAATTCTCTCTTTTCCCTTAAAAGTCTTCAACTGAATCATTAAATTGACATTTCTTTTCGTTTCTAGTATCCTACAGCAGTTAGAAGTAAAAGCCTAAAGTTGTAGAATTGTAACCCGTACCAAACTCTGAAATCTGTTCTACAACTAATTGTGCTGTGCTTTGAAAGTTATTGCTTTTATGTATTTTCAAAGAAAAAAGAAAAAGATTGTGATGATAAAAATATATCTATTCCTTCTAGCCTCCTATGTTCTGGAGCAGCTAGAAGGAAAAATCTGAGCTGATGGTATGGCAGCCCATGACAAACTCTGGGATCTGTCCTATAACTACTTGTTGAAGAGTACTTTGAAAATTATACCTTTTTTTTCTTTCTTTGCTTTGTATATATGCTATATTATACAATAAAAAAAGTTTAAAAAAACCAGTACACTTCAGAATTAGTGTATTGCATTTTCACTATTGTAAATTTTAAGCATTGAAAATACCACACAAAAGGAAACAAAAAATCTTCACCTGTTTGGATTTTCTTGTTGCGAAAGACACACCCTTAGTTAATGTATGCCACAGATGCAGTCAACTGATGATTTAATAAACCAGCTCTCTGATTTATTAACCAGCCATGAAATATCCTTGCAATAACGGTTAGGCCAGTGCTTGCCTGAACAGATCACTGGGCACCATCATCTGGCTAAATTGACACCTGAACCTAACCATTACACCCTGCATATTATTTAAAACTTTTGTTTTAGATGACTTTGTTTGACACTGCTCCAGCAGGGAAAGTTAGGGGGGCTCAACCTCATGCTGGGGTGAAAGTCTGGGTTCCCTGCTCAGCCTCCATTAGCAACTCAGAGTTATGCTCATTGTTACTGCTAGGTGGGCATGGGAGTCTGGTTCCCCACTAGCCTTTGTCTGAAAGCAGCTGACTGTGAGAGATAGAAGTGCCTCATTACCCTTCTGCATGTGTCCTCTGCTGACATCAGAGGTTGGGGAAGGTGATCTCATCACACTGCTCGATGTTGGTACAGCAAAAGTTCTGACTGTCCATAGGCCTCCTCTGACTGTATCCTAGTGGGGGGATGGGTAAAGGTGCCTCATTATTGCTGGTTGTGGTTAGAGTCCAGCCTCCCTATTTGGGGTCTACTGACACAGGAGGGGGTCTCCTTATTTTCTGACAGAGTTTGGTCTCTCTTAAGCCTCCTCTGACACCATTCCAGAGGAGTGGTTGGGTGCCTCATTAAACTTGGTAAGGTTGGAAGTCTAGGCTCTCCAGCTTGGCCTTTGCTGTGCGTATGGGACCGTATTTTTTTCTGTCATGCTTGGCTGCAGTAGAGTGGTTATTTTCTAAGTTTTCCTTCTTCCTAATCTGTTCCTTCTTGGTCCTTAGGCTGGAGGGAGCAGGCTTTTGAGAGGGTTGTTGTATCTGTGCTTGTTGGTATTTCTGGGTTGCCAGGTTCTCCAGCAACCAGTCTTGGATGTACATGATAAAAAGAAAGCCCAGGGAACTCCCTGTTTTGTCAAAGTATTCTTTGATACTTAAGGTTCCTATCATTGTCTGCCTTTTCTCTGCCTTTCACGGTCATCTTAGGTTTGTTTTATTTATAATGTCCAGGGTCTTATAGTTACACTTAGCAAGAAGAATTTCTCCATCTTTTTGGAAGTGGAAAGTATATTTCAGATACTTGGAACAGAAATTACCACTAAATAGTAGTTGAAATTGATGTACTTGGAGATTATTGTGTGTTTGCTTTTTGTTTGTTTATTTTCAGAACTAAATGCCTATAGGCAGATTTTACTGGCAGAGATAAAAAAGTCATAACAGAAACATAAAACCAACTCCTATGATATTCATAAATCTCAATCTGAGACTTCTTGACAACACAGACCAACTCAATCACTAGTTTTCATTTGCAAACTTTTTAATGATTTCTTCTGTGTGTGTTGTAATTCAAACAGTGCTTCTCTTTCTTCTAAATTTTTGATCTAGTTACACAGTGACTAACAATTATGGTAATAGTTTTCAGTTTTTTAGGTAGTCTCATAGTGTAAGCATTTCTAGAATATAATTTGTCCAGTTTTCCCTTTGGGCAATTATTGATATTTCGGTGGAGATGTTGGTTTCTATATAAGAGGCATTATCTGTGGTACTAATGTGCCTTTGTTGTGTTATAAAATGTGAGAAAAAGCAAGTCTTTATTCCATGTAGATAGTAAATAATTTTAAATTGCCCCAACAATAGTATTCGTTAGTAATGTTATCATTATTTTGGATGTTTTAAAATAAGTTTTCTCTAACTATGTCATAGAGCAAGTTTCTGTAACAGTGCATTGTGAGAACACAGGTGCAAGGTCCAGTAGAAATGTTCAGCAAATGATCTCTTTATTACTTGCACAGTCTAAAGAGTCCAAAAACGTCAAATAATCTCTTTGTCACTTACACAGCACAACGAGTTCATGGCCATTCTCCTGGGGTGGTCAAAACAGCTCTAGGTTGAGATCAGTTGAAGGCAACTCCACACATCCTACTTCACTTCAGAGAAGAAAGACACATTTATAGAGTTACAACATGGTTTTTGTCCCCCTGGCGGGGAGGGGTCCTGCCACTGAGAGTTCTGTTTGGATAATAAGGTCTCTCTGGGCCTTTTCATTAGACTTAACATCTCCAGGTTGTAGAATGGCACACAGTAGTAAAGGAGGTGGGGGTAGGTGAGAGCTGGGCAATGGCTACTTAACAGGTGTTTGTGATTTCCCTAACATAAAATATTGGGGCTGTAGAAGGTCTGAACTAATCTTCGGATGGGATTTCTTTCCTTACAGGATGATTGTCTAGAAGAAAGTGAAAAGAATTTCTATGACTCTGATGAAGAACAGAAGGAAAAGACTGACAAAAGAAAGAAACCATATGCTATGGATCCAGACCATAGACTTTTAATTCGGAACACAAAGCCTTTGCTTCAGAGCAGGAATGCAGCGGTATGTTAAAACCTTTATAATAAATAATTCACAGGGCAAGCCACAGTGGCTCAGCAGGCAGAGTTCTCACCTGCCACACCGGATAAAAAAGAAATAATTCACAAAAATTTTGAAAGGTGGGGTTAAAAAATATTTAAGTCCAGTAAAGTCTATTCTTAATTTTAAATGTTTTTGTAGTAGCATAAATATGACACAAAACTTCCCATTTTTACCATTTTCATGAATAAGTTCAGAGATATTAATTATATTCACAATATTGTGCTCCCAACACACCATCCATTACCAAAGCTTTTTATCACCCACAAAGAACCTTGTATGCATCATGCAATAACTTCCCATTCCCATCCCCCACACCTATGAATGTGCTAATGGCACGTTTGTTAATATGCCAAAAATATGTAAAGAATAGTCAGAAATACAGTGTGAAAAATAAGCTATAGGTTTAGAAGCCTAATTTCTGGGAAGTAATGCCTAAATATATTTCAGCCTTAAATGTTGTCAGGTATGCAAATCAGATTTTGATGAGAATAACTGGTTTGGTAGTTGTATGCCTAATGGACTTCATATGCTTCTTTGTAGTTTTATTAATTTAATTTCTTTTTTCTAAGATCTATGCATAAGATGCTTTTCAGTTGATTAGATGATAAAACCCCTTATCCAAGGACTATGTATACATGTTTGAGAGTTCTTGATCTGGTATCACTCCATAGTGTTAGCTACCTGATAGAGTTCTTTAGAGACTCAAATATAACACGAACACCTTGCATATTGCCCAACACATAGTAAATTTTTTTTTAATTTTTTTTATTGATTTTTAAAAAAAATTACAGGAAAGAAACACAAACATTCTCAATATGTGATCATTCCATTCTACATATATAATCAGTAATTCACAATATCATGACATAGTTGCATATTCATCATCATGATCATTTCTTAGAACATTTGCATTAATTCAGAAAAAGAAATAAAAAGACAACAGAAAATAAAACAAAAACAGAAAAAACCCATACCCCTTACTCCTCCCTTTCATTGATCACTAGCATTTCAAACTAAATTTATTTTAACATTTGTTCCCCCTATTTTTTATTTTTATTCCATATGTTCTACTCATCTGTTGACAAGGTAGATAAAAGGAGCATAAGACACAAGGTTTTCACAATCACACAGTCACACTGTGAAAGCTACACCATTTTACAATCATCATCAAGAAACATGGCTACTGGAACACAGCTCTACATTTTCAGGCAGTTTCCTCCAGCCTCTCCATATCCTCTTGGATAACAAGGTGATATCTACTTAATGTGTAAGAATAACCTCCAGGATAACCTCTCCACTCTGTTTGGAATCTCTCAGCCATTGACACTTTGTCTCATTTCACTCTGCCCCCTTTTGGTAGAGAGGATTTTCTCAATCCATTGATGCTGGGTCTCAGCTCATTCTAAGGTTTTTCTCAATCCCTTGATGCTGAGTCTCAGCTCATTCTCGGATTTCTGTCCCACATTGCCAGGAAGGCCCACACCCCTGGGAGTCATGACCCGCATAGACAGGGGGAGGGTGGTGAGTTTGCTTGTTGTGTTGGCTGGAGAGAGAGGCCACATCTGAGCAACAAAAGGGGTTCTCTTGGGGGTGACTCTTAGGCCTGATTTTAAGTAGGCTTGACCTATCTTTGTGGGGTTAAGTTTCATATGAACAAACCCCAAGACTCGGGGCTCAGCCTATAGCTTTGGTTGTCCACACTGCTTGTGAGAATATCAAGAATTCAACTTGGAGAGGTTGAATTTTCCCCCATTCTCACCATTCCCCAAAGGGGACTTTGCAAATACTTTTCCGCTCACTGATCAAATCACTCTGGGATTCATCGGGGCATCACTCTGGACAAACCAATAAAATCTCATGTCCTACCCAAGGTTCCATGTACTTATGTTGTTCAACCAAGCTATCTACATAAGTTATATTAGGAAATGCACTAGTCAAAGTATAAATTTTGTACCAAATAAACATTTTTTGCTTTAGTCTCACACATAAGTTGAAATTTTAGAATATTAATTACCATCTATTTTCAGCACCCTGCAGTAATGACATTCCTTTGTTCTTCCTCATGCAAAAACATTTTTTAAATTTGTACATTTAGTCACTGTCATTATACACTCTAGGCAATCCTAGATTATACCATCTCAATCTTTATTGTCTATCTTTCTTTCTGATTTCGTTTGTGCCCCCAGCCCAAATGCTCTCCTCATTTCGTACTGTAGGAGAAACAGTACTCATCTTTTGTGACAGAAATTCTAATCTCCCTGATAATTAAAACCAGTAAGCTTAGACTGCCTACAGGCATGCCTAAGAGTTACTTCTGGAGGACCTCTGTTGTTGCTCAGATGTGGCCTCATTCTCTCTAAGCCCAACTCTTCAAGTGAAATCACTGCCCTCCCCACTATTTGTGGGACATGGCATCCAGGGTTGAAAGTCTCCCTGGCAACGCGGGAGATGACTCCCAGGGATGAATCTGGCCCTGGCTCCATGAGATCAGCAATTCCATCCTGACCAAAA
>PVIY010027426.1:0-31972 GCA_004026745.1 Myrmecophaga tridactyla | reverse complement strand
CTCTATTTCACTATAGTGATGATGTCATGTTAACCAGTAACTCTCTTTCAGAATTAAAAGAAACCTCAAGCTCATCACTATTTCAACTTGAGAGTCCAGGATGGGCAGTCAATTGTGACAAGGTACAGGGCCCTGGCTGCTTTGTTCAATTTGGGGGCGTTGTATGGTGGGGTAAGACATAAAATATACCTTAGGCTGTAATTGATAAGGTGCAATGCTTCCCCCTGCCCCAAATGCCAAATCAACTAATGCCTTTCTTGGGGTTGCTGAGGTACTGGAGACATTTTACTCCTCACTTAGCCTAGATGTTAAAATTTTTACATGTTTTGATCAGGAAAGGCCATCCCTGGTAAGGGTATTCTTCCAAATATGCTGCTTTTGTAAAGGAAGAAACAGCAATAGCACAGGAACAAACACTGGGGGCACAGGTCCAGACCTTCCCCGTGAATTGGATGTAGGCAGCACTGATTTAGGCTTTAGGTGGGTCTGTGGCAGAGGTGACATTCTAAATGAATGTCCCCTGGATTTTAGTCACTATTATGGAAATGGACACAGCTGAGATACAGCCCCCTGGAAAACCAGTTGTGCATTACACATAATGCTTTATTGCAAGTGGAGAAATTGATGCAAAGATTCCCAGTCATCTTGAAAACAGCCATCCCTATATAGGGGTGGGAAACTGTCACAGCTTCTTAGCTATGCTCTGGCATTGCCCAACTGAGCATACTGACC
This sequence comes from Myrmecophaga tridactyla, assembly GCA_004026745.1. NCBI lineage: Eukaryota > Metazoa > Chordata > Mammalia > Pilosa > Myrmecophagidae > Myrmecophaga > Myrmecophaga tridactyla. The sequence continues at coordinate 31,240 of PVIY010027426.1, read as the reverse complement.
AAATGGAAATGCTACAGTGCAGCATTTTAAATCATAGCCTTCTGAGGGCAGAAATGCACAGGATTCTCAGACCATTGTCCTATATAGAAGATTCAACAGCTAAAGTCACTGCACCTATAATAACCATTGAAAAACCCACTACAAAAGGCCTGAGTACCATTCCAAAATCTGCTTGGAACACTGATAGATATGCTGGCGGGAAGCATCCCACAGGGATAGCCATTGCAGCACAAACCAGTACTGACACAATATGATGGGAGACTGGTGCTATGCAAAGCATTCAATGGGCTGAGTTATGAATAGTATGGATTCGTAACTGAAAAACATGTGGCAGCTTTAGACAATCATACTGTCCAAGGACTTAGTGATTTCAATATGGCTATATACTTGCTAAATAAAGAAATCAAACAGCTTAGAAAAGTAGATTCATAAAATAAAATGGCCTTTGATATCCACACTGCAGGACAAAGGGGTACGTGTGCCTTAATTAATGTATGCAGGACTGATCTGTCACACAATGTTTCACAAGTTTTGCATCATATGCAAAAGCACATATATAATATTGAACAATTATCAGTAGACCCCTTGTCTAAATGGTTTAATTCCCTTTCTTGACAATGGCAGCATCTCTTTGTGGGGTACCCCTACTTGTCTCTTATATTGTTGTGGAATATGAATGCAATGTCTGTCTTATGGTCAGCATAGACTGCTGTGTGGGGTGAATTTGGAGACCCAGGGCTCAGGCCTTCCCCCCTCCATACAGTGAATGAGTTACTGCCTGTAGCCACCTAAAATGACCAGGACAGAATTTCAAGGTCAGCAGACCTCTTCAGGGAAGGGAGAGGGAAAAGAATGTCCGGATGTTATCCTAAAGAAAGCATTAAAACTCCCTCCCTTGATCACGGTTGATAACAAGCCTCCAGACCCCTGTGTCAGGAAAGCCTGCTGAATCTCCGTCCTCACATCCTATTAAATGTCTTATAAGCAGTCCCTCACACTTCCTCCCCCTTTGTGGAGCATTGCTTTCCATTTTCTAGACAGCCACCACGGGAAAAGATCTTCTCCTGTTCATAAGTCTCAATAAATCCATTCCTAACTCTGCTTACCTGTTCTTTGGTCTTGGGGCTGCACTGATCTGAGTTTTTCAAGAGCTGGGTTGGAACAATCATACATGGGTATCTTGTGAAAATTTGAAGGCACCCCACTGCATTGAAATTTCTGGATTACTTAGCCATTTTATGGTATGAGTTACAATTTGAAAATGTGAAATTGGTCAAGAAATCTGTATCAAGTATCACACATATAAACTGCTAGATACTGCCTTCATTCAAACACATCATGTGTTTCTTACTTCAGCATCCACAGTGTTTCTGTTGCCCCCATACATAGTTGTAGCCTACAGCTACTAAATCAGCCATTCTGCCTGACTGCAAATCTGGAAGTGGTATAGCATTAAAATCCAATGGAGTTCACATGTTTTAATACCACATTTCCTTTAAGTTCTTGTACAAATGAAATCTTCCCAAGAATCTCCTTCTATTCAGATAAAAATCACCATGCACAGCCCCTGCTTAATGAGTAGTGAGTAATGCGCCAACTCTTTAAGAACAGAACAGCTGCATAAGTTATTTGGAATTCTACATGGGTGATTTTATGTTCTACTGCATTTTATTTATTTGTTTGTTTGTTCATTTTTTTAATCATTTATTTATATAAGTATGGACTCATGAATATATATTGCATATTTCAACACTATTTAGATATTTTTTCTTTTTTGGGTGTGTGGTCTGGGACTCGAACCCAGGTCTCCTGCATGAAAGGCTAGCATTCTAGCTACTGAACTGCCCATGCACCCTATTTTGATTATTTTGTTGCTCAAATTGTGTCAGCTTTTGCTATTGGTAGCTCTCTCACTTAGCTCCTATGTCCCTTTCACATACCCTCACCTGTGTATTTTGTTTTTGTTGTTATTTTGTGGTTATGGGGCACTTGCGTACTTTATGAGGCACTTGCTTACTTTATGGCAATACAGCATGCTCAGATTCATCTTTTATATTTCCTGTCTCAGGTCTATTGTCAGCCATATCGCCACTGACCCTGGTTCCTTTTATTAGGGAATAGTATTAAAAACCAAGATCTGAGCACTAAGGGTGCTCATTGCCATTTGAGTGTCATTGCTTCCAGGCTCTCTCAGCTGACAACCAGGAAACATATAGATACAAGAAACACACATATCTGTAAATATTTCCATATGTTACCAACTGTATCTATATTAAGCTAAACATGAGTTCATACTAATCCCAAACTCTAATCTATTACCATATTGATCATTCTAGACTTTTTCACTTTTTCATGTACTCTCTCCCATTACAGCATTGAAAAACTTGGCTTTTACAATTTTCCATTCATTTAGCTAATTGAATATTTCCAATATGCATGGGAAGGGTTTCAGAATTGTTAGCCCATTCCCCCACTGGAAACAATGGTATCAATTAGAGTAGAGTGCTTATGTTCCTTTTGACTTTTTAGTCTTGTAAAATCATTTACAAAGTTACTTAGGTCAACATTTTTCCCATCCTATTCAGTGCAGTTGTTTTATGTATTATAGTACAGTTCTACTGTTTTGTCCCATTTTTCCTTCCATTCTGGGATCCTCTACCCCCTAAACATTTTTTTCTTATACTCTGTGTGCAGTAGAGTTCAACGTCTTTTGGCATATGCATAATATCATGCTTCCATAATTATTAGAATACTGAATAGTCTCACCAACCTTAGTCGTCCTTTCATTCAGCCTTCCTCCTTCTAAATGCTTTCAGGTGACATATTTGCTTACTTTGTCTATAGCTCCTACATTTTTAAAAGAGGTAACGTTTTTGTGTTTTTGTTTTCTAATTCTTAATCATATAAGTACATTTCAAAAATTGGCAGTGCTAATGGCCAAAACAAAACTTCTGAAAATACATTTGACAGAATATCCCTTGAAGACATACGTTTTCTGTAAGGGTTACACAAATTTAAATTAAATCAAGGGATTTGGCAAGTGAAAAATATCCTACTGACTAAATCACTGACATGCCCTTTTCAGCCTCTGGAATGCAAATCACAAATCATCAGGAATACAAGCCAGAAATTAAGAATCTAGGGGTGGGGCGGCTGCCGTGGCTCAGCAGGCAGAGCTCCGACCTGCCATGCTGGAGGTCTGGAGTTCGATTCCTGGTGCCTCCTGCCCATATGCAAATTCAAAAAAAAAAAAAAAAACAAAAAAACAAACAAAAAAAGAATCTAGGGGTGAAATATATCTATAGCATATAACTATAAAATTGGGAAAAAAAGCCCTAATTATGGGGCTAACCTAAGTTCAATAACATAAACCAGATAAAAGTGGATTGTGAAGATTTACAGGATCTCATACAAATAAAAAACTACAAATATTCTGAGTAAAAATGGATATAAAATGAGTATAAACAATAGTAGTCCTTGGTAAATTTGATACATGAAAGTCAGGAAGTAAGGTTGAGTAATAAGCAAATTCAAGAGCATCTTCTGTCAGACATTTGAGACTTGTGAATATGGCATGTGCTTTCTTAATGAAGGCACCAATCCCAAATTGGGGAAAGTGTGATGTGTGGAAGTGGTTAAAAGAAGGAAGGATAAATAGAGCTTGGTAAATGTTTCCCAGTGGACTATAGGATTCACATTCTATTCCATGTTTTTCTTTCCAGATTTTTAATTGCCTTCAAGAAGAAGTCTCAATATCCTTTAAACAATTGGAATTCCCATGATGATTCTCTAGGTGAAAGAACTCTTCAGGAAACATGTAGTTTTTCATGAAGGCAGAGTATGAATCATAGAAAATGTATTGAACATCAGAGAAGTGCTATGAATTTTGGTAGGCAAAATTCAGATTTAAAAGACTATTTCCTGCCTTTAAGAAAATTGCACAGCAATTCTTATGATAGAAAAACTTTTTTCAAACATCATTTCAGACAAGCAATTACAAAATAATAAAATACTTACTATACTAAAAGTTCTGTGAGGGCACTTAGCTCAGAATGAGGCTATACTAGGAAGGCTGGCTATTTTTAATCTGAATTTAATATTTTTCATATAAGAGGCTATCCATGCTTCATATGTGCATTCTACCCTAGATTTCCCAGAGCAGTAACAGAACAAATTCATACTTCCAGAATTAACTAAGGGTATTGGGATATTTTCTGAGTAAAAATAAGAGCAGGCTATCTTATTTTATAAGGTTGCAAGATTGGTAATTAACTGAACATATTCTATATACATAGGAGGGAGACAGAAGGAATGCATATGAATTTTAGCTCATTATTATTCTGAGAATAAAATGAGACAGTTTATCTGAAAGTAATTTGAGATACAATAAAATATAAAGTGCTATTTTTAACAAATATATATTAGGCATCCTGAAATTTTTTTTAACTCAACACTTTAAGGGAGTGGAGATGAGTGTTAATAATTTAATAATTAAATTAAAATAACTCAATATTTAAAAAATTAGTTAATGTGACTCAGGTGTTTTAACTGATATCTTTTCCCTTCTCTTGACCTATGGGTAGCAAATTCCTTATGGATACTTCCATTACCTGCAAAATTTCCAGCCCAAAAGAAAGACCCTTGGAAGGAAATCTTAAGGATATAACAAATGTCTTATGACCTATTTCGTCCTAATTGTCTCTACCTTGGATATGTGAATGGAATAATTTAACGCTATTGGTTCCAGTATTCTAGTGTTGCTGAATGACTAAACATTACTTTGTATGAAATATATTCACAATCACATTATGCTGTATTTCCACATATATTTTGTTTTTAACTCATATGCAATTGGCGATCTTTTTTCAGGCCTATCCTTTAAATGGAACAAAAACAGTATGCTAACCCTGCCTGTCAGCGTGTTAGTAACCTTGACAGTTATAAAATATCTCTGTGCTCTAATGTCAAGTGGAAGTCCAAGTTTTCTGCAGTTTTATACATTTCAACAAGAAATAGTGCTAGAGTGAATTGCAGAGAAAAGGTATAATTTATTATACTCCTGCTGGACATTAATGATCTGCTAGCAAGTAATGGCGCTGTTACTCATGGCAGATGAAGATACCAGCCTAAGATTACCAGGGAAGAAAATGCCATAAAAAGGTCTGTTTGAAAATAAAATACCCAAATTAGAAATCCTTTCAATGATATATAAGACTGGTAATATAATGGTAGAATGTTTGAGTTGTTTTTCTTTTTTTTCTTAGCTGTTAGAAGATTCAGTTACTGAAAGAGCTTTGATAAGATTTAGAAATTTAAGAGAGCTGTTGACATATCAGGGAAACACAGCTTATCATGTAAATGTAATGCATGCAAATTTATAGAGATAAGAGACAGTCATTTTTACAATATCACTGAGATAATTGCTAGGTAGATGAAAGCACCCTGAAACTTGATTTATCAGTTCAGGGTGGATATAAACAATACAAATAAACTTCACTTGGAAATAAAGCAAATAAATAAAAACTGAAGACTTTTCAATAGTGCAGGAAGAGAAAAATCTATTCAGATGTAAGGGGAAATATCTTGAAAGAGAAGAGAAAGGGAGAAAAAAAGTAGCAAGGTGATGTCATAGGGACTTTAAGTCTCTTTTCTGCCAGGGTAAGTGTTTTAAATGAATGAGTTACACAGTGCTCAAACTGTGCCATTTGTACATATTTGAATATTGTCCTTGCCAGAGATTTTTACATCCATTTTTCTATTGGTCTTCCTTCACATCAGCAAATTTCTTCTCTATTTACTATGAAATTGCCAGGATTCACTCTAGACGTTGTTATCTAAACTATTCCACTACCATAAAAGAGAACCGCACACTTCTCTGAATGTATTCCTTGCGTCTATCTCAGTTTCACTATTTTTATTCTCATATATTATTGCTCCCTTCCAGTTACTTAATTTTTCTCTCCTCTCTCTTTTCCATGTTTTCATTTTCCTCTACACATTTCTTTCTTTTCTACCCAATCTGGACTCCATACTTTATCACTTTAGCCAGGCTCTTCAGTACTTGTTGCCCACCCTGATCTTTCCTTTCTTCTAATGAATTTCTGAAAGATTTGTGCCTTCATATTTGTGCTTCATTCATCTCCTTTTACCTGGCATGTAAATGATTAGCTTTCTTCATTGACCTCCAAACCTATCTCTGAAAGTATATTCTAAGTTACTAATTTAATTAGAAAATAATGATCATCCATCATGAATCTAATCAATTATTTTCTTTCAAATATTAAATGACATTACATATTCAACCACCATTATCTGACTTTTTCCATGGACAGAAGAACTGCCTTCTTCCTTTTCTAAGGTCATCCTTCCAGTCATGCCGCTGGAACTGCATAGCTCCAGATTATGTAAGGAAATTTCTGCTTGATATCCCCTCTTCAAGGTTAAGAGACATCTAAAATTTACCATGTTCAACACTGAACTCCTGATATTCCTCAACTCAAAACGTTTTATACCCTAAGTTTCTTATTCTCAGTGGATGTCAGCTCCATCATTCGAACTACTTAAGCCACAAACACTGGAGTCACCCTTGACTCCTCTCTTTTGCTCTTTAAACAGCTTTAAGGTGACAGGAAAACCCTTGACACCCACTTCCAAAATATACGATAGGTGAAAATAATGCAGTATCAATGCTAATTTACTGATTTTGATCACTTTAATCTGTTTGTGTGAGGTAATGCCCTATTTTTTAGGGAAAAAAATCACGTGCTATAAGTATTCACACAAAAAAGAATCAACATATCTATCACTTATCCCCAGTGGTTCTGAAAAAAAATCATAACAAATGTGGATAGATAGATAGATCTACATATATGGAAAGAGCAAGAGGGATGTTCATGTAGTGTAAGAATAGAATTAAGTTTAGCTTTCACACAAAATGGCATAGAATGGGAGAAATGAAACTTACTAAACAAAGGGCTGCAAAACCTGTCCAGACTGGTCTCACGAGCAGGGGAAGGAGAGGTCCTCTGATGTAAGACTAGAATTGGCACCAGTTCCCTATGTGGGTAAAAACAAGCTTAAATAAGTAACAACCAGGGTCACTCGGATGTAAAGTATAATCAAAAGCACAAAGAAATGTTGCTGGTTTTGTCACTTGGTGAGCCAGCCACCATGTTTGGGTTGCATGCCCATTCTTGCAAGATCCTGAATACATTCTTTTCTTCTCCATAACTGGGTGAGTGTTTATTCTCTTTCAGGTATGGCTTTCTTCCTAATGTAGTAAAATGTTAACATTTAGGAAATTTAGGTGAGAGATATGACAATTTAAGGTATTATTTTTTGGAACTTCCCTGAAAGTGAAACAATTTCAAAATAAAATACTGAAAAGCAAAATAGACTACAATATATTACATTACAGGAAAAATATGTCAAAAATCCACATTTTTCTCATTCTATCAACTGCTGCTCCTCTGTTCCGAGTCACCATTACTTTGACCTTAGATACGGAAATACGTTTCTCACTAGTCTCATTAGTCCTACCTTTTCCTTCCTCTACAGTTCCCACAGTTTATTATTAACACAGCTGCTAGAATGAGCCTTTAAAATTATAATTCAGACATGTCACTCCTTTGAAAAAACTGCAGTGGTTCCCCGTTTCACACAGTCTGACAACAACTTAAAGGATTTGACCTAGCCCAGTCCTTCATTCCCTCGTTCACCTCATTTCCTTCTGCTCTCCACTTCTTTGAGTCTACAGCAAAGGTAGTGGCATTCAACATAGAAGTAGGCTACGGTGACAGCTATGAGACATTTAAACCATTTTATATATCTTCATGCTAATAGCATTACATTTTGGGAACAACTACCTAAAACTGGTAGGTAGGCTGCTTTTCAAGATCAGTATGGAAAAATCAATTAATAAATACTTATTGAGAACTCTGTATTTTTGATATCACACTTTTGTGTACTTTAAAAAAAAATTGGTTTTTCTTCTCCTGGCTTGTAAGGTGCTTGATAACAGGGACTTAGGTATGTATTTTACAGTAGGTTAACAATATTATTTAGTTAATGTTCCACTATAATACAATGTCTACTGCTACCTCTTTTTAATACAAAGAAGATTATTTATAAATTGACTTTAAGTAAAAAATACAGAGTAATTAAGGTTTTTGAATCAGCATGAACATAATTTTGTATAACTTAGTTACAATGAATACTGAATTAAATTGGTTCTTTAAAAAACTTCTGAAACATTTGATAGCAATAAATATTATAGATAAATTTATAATTTCCATTTATCTTATAATTGATTTATCATTTACCCACAGTTTAAAATTTTTTCTGACTATGTCTCCATTAATATTGTCCCTATGAGAACTAACTCTAAGGAGAAACAAATGGGAAAACAATTTTTTTCTACCCTCAAGGAAGTTTAGCCCTGTGCTGGTTTGAAAGGATATATGGACCCTAGAAAAGCCATTTTTTAATCAAAATCCCATTTTGTAAAGGCAGACTAATCCCTATCCAATACTGTATGTTTGAAACTGTAACCAGATCATCTCCCTGGAGATGTGATTTAATCAAGAGTGGTTGTTAAACTGGATTAGGTGACAACATGTCTCCATCCATTTGGGTGGGTCTTGATAAGTTTCTGGAGTCCTATAAAAGAGGAAACATTTTGGAGAATGAAGGAGATTTAGAGAGAGCAGAGACTGCTGCAGCACCATGAAGCAGAGAGTCCATCAGCAAGTGCTTTGGAGATGAAGAAGGAAAACGCCTCCTGGGAAGCATCATGAAACAGGAAGCCAAGAGAGAAAAATAGCAGATGATGCTATGCTCGCCATGTGCCCTTCCAGCCAAGGGAGAAACCATGACTGTGTTCACCATGTGCTTTCTTGGATGAGAGAGAAACCCTGAACTTCATCAGCCTTAGATTAGACATTTCTATAGATTTGTTTTAATTGGGACATTTTCTCAGCCTTAAAACTATAAACTAGCAACTTATTAAATTCCCCTTTTTAAAAGCCACTCTGTTTCTGGTATATCGCATTCTGGCAGCTAGCAAACTAGAGCAAGCCCCATCAAAAAAATTTCCAAAATCTACCAGTCAACTAATCCCTCTACTGATAGTCACCCTTTTCTATATGTTTCTCAAAGTCTGTAAATATATCTCTGAAAGAGAGTTTAGGAATAATTATTCCATCTGAATAAATATATTCAGGGCTGCTGAACTAGCTAAAAAATTTAGGCAAAATATTTCTAAAAATCTGCATATCTACAGTCTGTATGTGGACATGCAATTGATTTGGGTATTACTCTACCTTGGCATCAATTATCCAGAACACGAAACAATCCCAATTCAAAAGAAACATTCTTTACCTTTTGTATTAGAGTTTTACAGAGAAACAGAACCAACATACATGTATGTATGTATGTACATATATATGTATATATATATGTAAATGTAATGAGATTTATTATAGGAATTGTATCGTGACTGTGGAGATTGGCAAGTCTGAATTCTGTAGGGTAGACCTCAAGTTGAGAATGCTGATGAGATTTCAATGAATTACCCAGGTGAAGCTGGCTAGCTGAAATAGAGGTAGAAGTTCTTTCTGACCATAGAAATCATGAATTATCCCTTTAATGATTGGATAAGACTTTTTCATTTCTGATGGCAATCTCCTTTGTTGATTGTAGATATAATTAGCCATGGATGCAATCAACTGGCTAGTGATTGAAATCCATAAAATACAACTTGGCCAAGTTGACACATAACTTAGCCATCATACCATATAAACTAGGTATATGGTAGAACTGAGCTTATACTGCTTTTTTCTGAAGACCAGTTGGCAGCAATTCTGTACTCTTCTGTCACATAGCAAGGTACATTGTAGTGTCTGCTGGTCTCTACCTTCTCTTCCAGGTTTCGTTACTTTCAGCTTTTTGCTTCCATGATTCTCTCTCTGTCTTTCTCTCTCTCTCTCTCTGTAACCAGCCTATTTATAAAGGGCTCTGAAGGAATTGCATCACACCTTAAATGGCCTCATCAAAATATTCTGCTTAAAATGGATCTACACTTGCAAGGGAATAACTTAGGTACATATTTTCCTAGAGTGCATACTATTTCAAACCATCATACGCCATCCTCTGAACCTCCAAAATATATATTCTTATCATATGTAAAATACATTCATTCTTTCATAGTATCTCAAAAGCCTTAATAACTTAAATACTTAAATTATTTCAGTAACCATGATAAGTACAAACTCTTATAAAATTCAGTTATCAGTGTGGTCTTTCCTGGGCACGATACCCCTCATTTGTGGATATGTGGAACCTAGAGAACAAGTTAACTGCTTCCAATATACAAAGCAGACACAGTCATAGGATAAACATTCCCATTCCTACCAGGAGAAATTGGAAGGAAAACAGTGGTTACCATTCCCCAAATTTCCAAACTCTGCAGGGAATACTCTGCTAGGTTTCAAGGCCTAAGAGTAATCAACTGACTATAGACTATAGCTTGTCCTCCCTCTCCTTTCTAAGTCTTGTGCAGTGGCCATGCTTCTCCCACACAGTGGAGTGAAGGCTTCAACATCCTCAAGCATTGGAATGATGACCAGGCTCTTTGTTGCACTCTCGTCAGGCATGGGGTAGCAGCTGGACTCTAGGAAATCCCCTAGGAATCTGGGAACACCAGGGTGATAACACTCTTACTGAACAATGGGGCAGAAAGCCAATCCTTTTCAAGTGCTGGGCATGCCATACCTACATTCTCCACACCATGGGTGACTTGTTTTATCTTTGGTCCAGACCTCATCGTCCATGGTTCTGCCTTGAGATGGCCTTGATGTCATTTTTCCCTTCAGTCTATGCCTTTTCTTTCCCTTTTAGTCCAGGCTGGCAATGGTTCCATAAATACATCTCATTAAAAAAAAAAAAAAAGTAATAGTTTCTCATGCAATATACAGGGGTTCAAACCATCAGACAACTTTCCACAAATCCATTCTGGATAACTATTTCCAATCCTGACTTGTTCTGAAATGGCTGACATGCCCACACACATGGAGTACTATTCTCTGGAATTACTTTCTAGAAACTCAGAATTTTCCAAACCATCTATCTACAGTTTCTTTGTGCCCAGGAGTTCAGTTCTCAACTTTTCCCTTCGTTCTCACATTTTATTATAAGCGGCAAGGAGAAACCAACCTACACTTTCCACACTTAGTTTGGAAATCTCCTCAGCTAAATATCCAAACTCATCACTTTCAAATTCTACCTTCCATGGATAGCAGGACACATTTTTACCAAGTTCACTGCCACTTTAAAATAAGGGTCACCTCATTTCCAGTTGACAATGACACAGTCATTTCAGACTAAGGCCTCATTGGAGGTGCTTTTAACATCCATATTTCTAACAAACTGTTTCTTTAAAGCAACTTAGGCCTTTTCTTTATCAAACACCACACAATTCTTCCACCTCTATTCATTATTCAATTACAGTCATGTTTTGCATTTTTGGTATTGCAGTAGAAGCACCCACTCTTCTGGTACCAAATTCTGTTTTAGTTAGCTAAGCTGCTCATGGCAGATATCATGAGATGTGTTAGTTTTTAACAATGGAAATTTATTAGTTCACAAGCTTATGGTTTTGAGGCCATGAAAATGTCCATATCAAGGCATCATCAGTTTAGTCCATGCTTTTTTCTTAAAGACCAGCTGCCGGTGATCCTGGATTCCTCTGTCACATGGAAAGGCACATGGCATTGTCTACTGGTCTGTCCCTTCTCTTTTGAGTTTTGTTGCTTTCAGTTTCTTGCTCCCATGGCTTTTTTCTGTCTCACTTCATATTCATCCCATTTATAAAGAATTCCAGTAAGAGGATTAATACCCACCTTGAATGAGGTGGATCACACCTTAACTGAAGTAACCTCATCACAAGAGCCTACTTACAAAGGATCCACTCCCACAGAAATGGATTAAAGAGCATACTTCTCTAGGGGTACATAGAGCTTCAAACTACTACAAATTAATAAAAAAGTGAATACATTGTTAAACAAATATTTTTAGGGAGCATGTTGATAATGTGTGATACTGAGAATAAATTTCTTCTCAATCTTCTATATTTCAGTTCCCAAAGCAAAGAAAATAAGGTAAATGTTATACCAATCACAATATTTACACTTTCTTTCAGTTTTCTAAAGCATTCAAACAAGTAGAATTTATTTTATTATTTTAAGAAGTATTTATTTAATTGATTAGCATTAATTCATTGAAGTAATAATTGACTTTGTGTTCTTTCTTGAAATGCTAGCATTTCAATCCTTTACTCTCAGGTACCAATGATGTAATAAATGTAGAATGCCTTATTAAAAATTGCATATATGATGCAAATTATCTAGAGGAGGCATAACTTGTGGCTATTCTAAATGTTTCTACTTATAAACATAAATGTAAACATTTCACTGATTTCTATAGTCATTTATTGTAAAGTGGCTCAGATAAAACTTTCTTGAGTAGTCACTTATCTATCAACACAGAAGATAAATTATATTTAAAACATCCACATTTAAATATCAGCAAGTACATTTTTCTTTAGTATATTCTTACCTGAGTGCAAACATCATAACATAGAAGCTGGTGCACTTTATATTCTGTTCAAAAATATATATATATATATAAATTTGTATATATATATTTGGTAAATACAAACTGCAAATAATTGTAAGACATTTGACAAAGGTATGTGTAAATGAAACACCATAATGTCTCCTTTAACAGTACCACAATGAATATGAAATATTTAAGCTATAACATTAAAGTATGCTAATTTCTGCAGTCTTATTTGCAAATAATTCAATTTTACATTTTTCATGATAATTTATGACCAAATCACACTAGTTACTTTTCAATTTATTTTGCTTCAAATTTTTCAGTTTGATTTTCTCCATCTACTTAAAATTAATCCTATAAAGAGTTCCACTATGTTTGATGCAACAACAATTTTTGGTATGACATTCCTTAAAATAAATGCCTAATTTTTGACATTTATCTAATGCTCATATTTAATATCTAAGCCAAGGATAACCTCTCTGCTATTCGTAAAACATTAAAAAATCTAAAATTGTAAGCAAGGTGTATAATTTTTTCTTTGCTAAAGAAATTTATGTACAGCTATCATTCTCTGTGACTGGAGGAGGGACTTCCTATTGCACATTTCTTACTATGCCCTAGATTAGAATTTCTAGAGCATTATGAACAATGATAATGAACCAGACATCACATATGGGATAAGAATTCTGGTAAGGGTCTCAAATTATGATATACACACTGCGATATAAACTTGCAAAAGAAATGTAGAATCATGAGGAATATAGACAAAGTAAACAGATTGGACTGGTGAAAAAAAATTTCAAAAACCTTACAAAATGAAAATCATAATATTGAGCAGTTGCAAAGACTTTCTTTCTTTGTATCTCTTAGTGCCTGTGTAAAATGCAAGTATGATGACTTAATGAATGCAGACTTTATAAATCACCCTTAAAGGCAGAATAGATATTTTTCTATCTCACAATTTCAACTCTCGTGCTTAAATCATACTAGGTGATAAAAGCATATATACTGAATAGGGCAAAATTCCATTAGATATTGAAATATTGAATGTCCTGCTCAATTTAATGAATAGTTTATGTTTATAATTTGAAATTATCTAGTGTCATATGCAGTATTTATGATGCATTTATAGAACTCTAAAACAAAAAATAAAGATCCACGTTATATTTATCATTGCCTTCTTAAAGGCACCATAGACCAAAGAATGTTCATTTTTAATCTTCATAGGCTTAAAATGTTTAGGCATCTATTTCTGAGCTACATCTTATTTCAGGAAGTTTTCTTTATTAGAACAGTTTTTCAGAATTTATACAAAGTTGAAACTGTTTTCTCCATTTCATAATACTGCCCAACTATAAAAACTCTTCTATTAGCACAGCAGAGATGAAAGTAACCTAAATAGTGAGATTTGAAGCTCCTGTAGCCCCAAAGAGGCAACATAGATAGAAATAATTCCCAGAAAAAAAAAATTGCAACCATAGCAACTGTATAGAACACATCGAAGGGGAGCAAATTTCCTTGTAGATCAATGTTGTTCAAATTAAGCAGTATCTAAAAGGAACAGTGCTAGTTAGAGCTGCAGAAACAAAATTTTGCAAAACCTGCACTTAATGTGTGAATTGAAAAACAGGACCATAATTACATTAAAATGTCTTTGTATAAGAAGAAATTGTATTGGTGAATATTGCTTAATATTATACGAGATTGTTTAAAATTGTATGAGAAGAAGGAAGAACATAGACAGATACAAATAATTTAAAATAATGAAGGAAGACATGTTTAAATAATATCCTGTATAATTATATGGAAGAAAAAGAGGACGTAATTCAAAATAAGAATGTATGTCACAAGCATTCATAACCATAAATTTATACACATACTTGTATCAAGATTCAAACAGGGAAAGGAAGGTGCATTCAAAATAGGATATGTCAGTAGGGTCAAAGTACAAAATTTATAGTTACAGAGGGGTAGGTTTAGGAGAGCCACAGAGATACTGCAATAAAATCAGGGCTGGTAACAGTTAGCTATTACCATCTGTAGGCCAAGTGAGGAGGGGTGGAAGACTATCAAAGAATTCAGGAGGACAAAAACATTGGATAATGTCAGCAGCCTGCTTTGAGAACAACAGAGATTTTGGCAAAGGATCAAAGTTAGAGGCCTCAGGCAACTTCATGGGAAGGTAGACACAGGAATACTTTTCCTGACCCCACTCTGCTCCCTCCCTATAATCTCCTTATGAGGTTTCCCGTTGCTCAACCCAACCAGAATCCAGAGGAATAGAGCCTTTGTAAGGAAGTCCATGCAGATTGTCTTCCTCCAGGGAGCAAGGCAGAGGTGGATGAAGAGGGAAAATTGGAGGGACATGAGGAAATGGTCACAAAATGAAACCATGCTCTGGTTTATTATTTGTTAATCTTCACGTAGTTCATTCACAAGTGTGCTCATTCATTGTTGGTTATTCCTTCTTTCCCTACATTATTTGCTTGTTTTATAGATAAAATCCAGGGTTAAAATATTTCCTCAGGGGTGGGCAACGGTGGATCAGTGGCAGAGTTCTCACCTGCCATGCCAGAGACCTGGGTTCTATTCCCGGTGTCTGCCCATGCGAAAAAAAAAGAATTCCTCAGGACTCACTGACGACTGCACTCAAGATTATTCTGGTTCTTTTAAACAGACCAGGAAGCAGTGTCCCTGTTACAAAGCAATGCTTGTACATCATTCTTTTTTTTTTGCTCTGGAAGTTATTCTGTGTTGAGTTCCTCAGAAGCAGACTCTAAACTTGAATGTGTAGACAAATGTTTTGTTAAGGCATTTCTTTCCCAGGGGAACCAGTAGGGATGTGGAGGAAGCAGGCTGGGGAAGGGAAGAGGCCATGCCAGGGAGGACTTTCAGGGGAGTCCTAGAAAGCTCAATCCCATAGGGAATACTAGAGTAAAAATTCACTTCAGAGTTTGTTAAAGGCCTATAGTTTAAAAATAAACTTATCTGAATAGCAGCATTTATAAACACAGTTATTTAGTTTTCTAATTGAGTAGATGGACTGCAGGGGGAGAAATTTGTGCACTGACTAGTGACACAGGTATATTATCAAAGACATTAATTATTGCAACATGCTCAGAGGTCGCAGAGAGATGTGATGTTATTTATCTACACGAAAAATGGATGTATTGTTTGAATTTGTGTTTATAATAAATAAAAATGGGAGGGAACATTTTTATATCCTTTTCCATTTTAAAACTATCCTTGACATATCTAACTATTTCCAGAGTGAGTCCTCTGTTGTTTTTCAGCGTTCTCCCCATACTTTCCCTGATGCTTGTACCCTGTTTTTAAAATTTGTCTCTCCTACCATGAGCTAAGGAACTAGATAGAATTTTTTTTTCTTCAAAATTTCATTTGAACTGAAAATGTTAGACTCTGTAATTAGGCCGTTCTGGGGAGCGGAGTGGATGCTGTATATCAGATTTGTGGGTTAAGGAGTGAGGAGAGCTTCAAACTGCTTATTCCCACAGGTTCTCTCATTCCACCTAAGTGTCCAAGTATTAGTGAAGGGAGTTGTGTCTCAATCTTCACCTGGAATGGTCAACGGCATGAATCCTAGCATGGGATCTTCATGGAATCAGTTTCAGAACATTAAACCTTTTTTTTTTCCTTTTATCCTGTACTTTTAAAGGTTATATAGAATTTGGATCTCATTTATAGGTATATTAAATTTTTAAAAACATATTGCATAATATGCTCAATTGGAAATCTTGGAAAACAAGAAGAATAGGTGAATTAGCTGAAATTTTATCGCTTGATAAATTTGATCATTTGATAAAATAAGAAACTATAGCTTCAAAGTATAAAATATTATTAATGCATATTACTTACTGAATCTTTGTACATTATGTTTACCATCAAACAATTTAATAGGTTTAGGTAGTAAGGTATGGTGTGTATTTATGTTTCTGACCATTTACATATAAGGAAAACATGCTATATAAGGATGTTTTACTGAGTGGCTTATTCTTTTATAACTGAATTATAATAATTTTACTATAACTTTCATTATTCTTTGACCAAAAAAGACAACAGTCTAAACATGGGTTCCAAAAATCTGATTATTAATTGAGTATAGATTCTTGAAATAGAATCAATTAAAGTCTTCTGGTGCTTGCTTTCCAGAATGTTTTAAATCCTTGTTAGCAGTGTATGAGAGTGATTATTTCACTGCACCTTGCCAACACTGAATATATCATTTGTTCATTTTTTATAATAATTGCCAATTTTTACATGCAAAAAGTGTTGCCATTTAGACAGGCATAACTTTTATTTCTTGGCAGTTTGAACATATTTTCTGTATATTACCAACTCTTATTTCCTCATTTAGCCCCTCTATTTTTATTGGCATTGTAGTACTTTTCCTTTTTTAACTGTCCTTCATAAGTAAGAGAAATGATATATTAAGCCTATATCTCTCATATTTATTACATTAATTTTTTTTTTACAAATATTCTATACTGTGTCACTTTTAAAAAATGTCGCTTTCAAATTTTTGGATTAGAGTCAAAAACATATAAGCATCTACTAATAATCTCCAGTGCTGCTGAATTTTCCCGTGACCTCTAGCAGTTCAGCAGTCACTCATAACTCATATTCCTTTGAACTTTGAATATTTTGAATATTTAGTTACCAGGGCCACTTCAGGAGCTCATCCCAAACCCACTTAATTTCACTACCCTTATATGTGCCTATTTTATTCCTTGGAAAGCCTGAAGGATGCTCAAGGTCAGACCAATTAAAATAAATGTTATCATGGAACTAGCAAGAGGTTAGAAAGTTCATTTGGTTTGTTGATGACAAAATAGATTGTTTCTTCCTTTAATGAATACAAGTAATGGCAAGTATTTTAATGAATCTATATTGTTCTAGGGAAAACCAAGAAAATTGCCTTAGGAGGTCAATTATTTTTTATGTCTTTTTAGTGTTCATTTTATCGTTTTCTATGACCAGATTAATTAGCATCCAGACTATGTAGGGGAACAGCATGAAAATAGACTGTTTTACCTAATGTAAGTAAGCATGACATAAAATAATTAAATTGTAGTCATTTCTTGTATGCTTTCCAATGTTTTTAAAATTGATTTTGAAAGAAACCATAGCTTCAAAATATAAGATGTTATTAATGCATATTACTTACTGAAACTTTATACGTTATGTTTACTTGCCAAAGCTCTGAATTAAGTTTTTTTGTTTTGTTTGTCATTTTGCTTCTCGGGTCATGCTTTCTTCCAAACCTACAGCATTTTGGTGGTAGCTTGTCAGAAATCCATAACTCAAACTCTGCCTCTGTCACATGTCAATCTGTTGCCTTCTGCCACCTTTTTGTAGATGTTCAAGAATCTTTTACTCTCTTTTTTTTCATCTTTCACTTCCAGTAGACATAATAAAGTGAGTGAGGAAACCTGGAAAACTCCCACTTTTTGAATCTATTTAATTATATCCTAAGAACAGTATATTCATACTTGCTCATCTGTGCTAGCACCAATATTCAAAATCTATCAAGCATATGTGATAAATATCACAGAACCATAGGACTTCAGTTAGAAGTAAAGCTTGGGACGTCTAGGGTAACCGACTCCTTTAAAAAAATGGAAGAATTCATATACCCATTTGGAAAATTTGGTGAACTAACTATCTGCTCCACTTTATAAGAAAACTATAATCAACATTCAGTTATTATTTTCTGCATCAGGAAGCATCTTTATTGGCAAGCATTTGAAGCAGCTCTTTCTGGGTTGAGCAGAAAGTTTATTAAGAGAATATTGGGCAACTCACAGAACCATTTAGGAAAGTGTGGAATTAGGACAGAAGCTAAGCTGCAAAGAAAGTGTCCAGGGTCTTATTTTAATGACCGGTACATTCATACTTGTATATACTGATGTCTTATTTTGTACACACCACCATAACAGATATCACAGTCTGGTCAGGTTAAACACAAGAATTTATTGCATCGTAGTTTTGGAGGCTAGAAGTCCAACATCAATATTTTAGCAGGCTATGCTTTCTTCAAAGTCTGTGGCACCCTGGCGGTGGCTTGTCAACAATCTGTAACTCAATCTCTGCTTCTGTCACTTGTCACTCTGTCTCCTTCTGCCTTCTGTTCAATCCTAGTACCATGTCAATATTTCTCTGCTTATAAGGACTCCAATTATATTGGGTTAAAGCTCACTCTTATTCAGTTCGGCCTCATCTTCAAAAGATCTCAAAGATCCTATTTACAAATAGAATTCACACCCACAGGACCAGGAGCTAGGGCTTGAATGTGTCTTTTGGCAGGGGACACAATACAATCCATAACAACTGGCTAATACCAACTTTTCCCATAATAATACTTCCAAACTGCTTCTGGTACTGGATCTGCTCATCTCTTCCTACCAGCTCTTGAAAATTAGACTCCGTCTTTCTTTCCTCATCTGGCAGTAGTTCCTGTGCCCCAGTTGGTGTAGCAGAGCCTAGGACATGTGCTTAAATCTGTTTGTCATGATGGCTGCAGAAGCAAACCAGTGATACTGCCATCTCCCGTGGGGGGAGGGCAGTGTTTGCTTCAAGTCAAAAGTCATGAGATAAAGGATGCCACAGAACATAAAACATATGCCTGGTTGGTCAAAAAATAAAATGTCAAACATCCATAATGCTCAAGTGTCAAGTGCCGTGTTCAGAATTTAGTGAGATGGATCTAATTTTCTGTTCAGTGTGATAGAAAAAGGAGAAAAAGAGAAGCTACATAAGCTGCCCAAGACCACATGGCTAGTAAACAACATTGCTAAGATTCAATATTTCCTTTAACCTGGGTTGTCAAATTTGTCATGAGCTGTGCCCTTAAAAACACAAAGACATAAACTGACATGTAATTGTTTTTAATAGTAATGTTTACAATATGACAGCATTATTCATATTTTTATTGAACTTTCAACCACTTCCACCAGCATTTTGAACATTAGTACTATCTGGATGGAGGTTTTTGAGGGCAGCTTTGAGAGTAATGAAGGTCATCCACGTAATTCAAAGTGATTAAAGTCATGTTAATAGAGGATATTTGTTTTTCTTCTAATTAGTCTTATTAAGAGACATGTTATGTTTTGAAAGACTCAAACATTTATTTTACTATGAATAAGAAAGATTTAGACTTGCAATAATATATTCCTATATAAGAGATGCCTTAAATTAAATATGCTAAGTAGTCCCCTCAATAAATTACCGTTAACTAAAATTCAGCTCAACAAATAAACATACACATTTTCTGCTCCCTAAAATTTTTTATAAAATTATAAAATACCTCAGAAGCTATTGAAATGGTGTAATTTAAAACCCTTTCATATTTTAATGATAATATATTAGATCTGAAAATATAAAATCAAGGTTAAACATGATGCAATATTGACCTTTAATAAAATGCAGTGTTTTTAATAGTAAACAAGCCATTGTTCTGTATTTTATTGGAACCATTCTCTGTTACCACATAATTACCACTCCCCTTATTATGAAGAGCATTACAAGTGAGTGTGCAGGAGGTGAAAAGTGAAAATCTATGGTAAAGGTAATGATCTTTGAAAATTTTCTCTAATGAGTAATTTGTGGCTCAGCGGATTTCAAGAGATTATTGGTTTTGGAAATGGATTCTATCAACTAAGGAGATAATGAAATCATTAGGGCTGAATAAAATAAAACAGCAAATTTGTAATGCACACTAGCATTCTACAAGTCTCTAGGTTCCACACACACTGAAAGCTTTTTTTTAAGAACACAATTATGAAAAGGTTAATGCATTGCTGCATAGTGTAAATTATTTGAATTTGTAGTAAAGATAATATTGCTTTCAATAACATTTTGGAACACAATGATAAAAAATAAAATATAGGATGATAAATGACACAAAAAGAGCAGCCTTTTTAATCTATTTGATAGCATATGTATTTACATATGGATTATATTAGAATAGTTGGGCTCTGCATTTTTAAATCACGTAATTAGAAATATCCTGCAGCATCATTGCTGACAATTTACCAGTGGAACCTCTAATTCCTCACTTGCTTGCATTTCTTCATCCTCTTTATTGATCCCAATTGCAATCTGCTTCTCACACTCTGATTCATAGGATTAATCCTAATAAGAATTTATAACTTGTCTTAAGGAATTTACCTTGATTGCATATTAATTGTGTCAAGACATAGTTCGGGTGGCAGAGACATGCTTGACCCAGTGATGACATCAGAACGTGCAAGGACTTCAACGTCTGCACTTGAAAGTCAGAGGAAGCATTTCACAACAGTATAGCTAGTGAGGTCAAGAGGTATAACACAGTCCACTGCATCTGAGAGGATGTTTTCAGAGACGTCTTCCACGACGGCATTATAGATTGATGCCTAAAAGTCTTACTACCTCTGTAAGAAAAAGGCCTTTGATCCCTTTACCACATGCTATATTCTCCTATAAATTATTCAAAATAAGATGAAGTTTGGGTCACCAGACAAAATCTTAGCTATGTCCACATTAAAACAGCATTGGGCAACTACTTATAGGAGGGCCGATATGATATGGTGGGGTCGCGCATGCTAAAAGTCAGTCTCTGGAGTGAAGGTATTGGGAAACAGTTCTCCATGAAGATCTCATGTCTTCACACAGTTAAGGTCTTTGAGCAAAGGCATTTAGACTCGATTTAAGAATGTTTACATCAGGAGGCCATCCAAAGTAGAAAACATCTCCCTTCCTGGAGATATTTCAAGATAATAAACCTCTCTCTTCTCCATAGATACAATTTGCTAATGCCATAGGATAATGAAGTGTCTCCCTTTGGGACAACAACTGGGTACATTTTCCAGTAATATCTTTATGAGACTGGGGGTTTTCTGAGCTCGTTGGTCCTCAGTTCTCACAGCAAGTTGTGTGTGCAGCCATCACCTGTGCCTGTGACACTTGAAGAACAAGGGAAACTGATGAAGAAATAAGACTCAGGCTGCCTGCTGTGCCATGAGCAAAAAAAAAAAAAAAATGCCTAAATCTGTTTGGGCTGATTATTTCTTTATTGACAAATTTCATGAAAGTATGGCAAGCAAATCTAGCAGTTATGCTACTGCTGAAGGAATGGGTGACCGTGTGACATGTATATTTAGAAACTGCAATGCTCCTCTTCACCTCCACAAGAACACTTTTCTATGAAAATGGTTTGAGAGTCTTTGCTGTAATGAGATTAGAGTGAGTTGCCCAAGAGTTCACAAACGGGATCCGTCCTGTCTCAGCTCAGATCCCAGTGCTGCCACTTAATATGTACCTGACCTTAGACTGTTATTTAACATCTCTGGATATGCTCTTCAATAAAATAAATGCAAGAATTCTATCATAGGATTGATATTTGTATATATATCTATACAAATATACTAGAGTCTTTAGGGAATGCCAGTCACATGGCAAATATTATTTGAAATTTAGCTATTTTTTGTGAGTTATTATTGAAAAAAAGGGAAAGAAGTTTGTGGAGGCAGGAAAATGTAATTTTGCAGTTCATTACTATATCTGCACTCAACTAAATCTGACAATTCTTAGTCATTCTAAATTCTTCATATAACGAACATTAGGAAAATCTATAGACTGGATGTGGCAAGAAATATTAAATATATTGACAAATAAGTAAACTAGGTATAGACAGCTAAATTATTTACTAAAGATTGCACAGCTCTTGATGTTCATAGCCAGAATTTGATTTTTTGTTTTCTTATCTTGATTGCAACCCAATTCTTTGTACCATACTATATGCTCAGCATTGCTGCAACATCCTTAAGAGAATACAGAATTCCTTTAATGGATTTTCATATCTCCTCTGTAAAACTGATAACTAGATGATGCATGTCCATGCCAGTTTGTGTATTATTCACTTGAGAGTCCTCTATTCCTTTTGTAATCTATTTAGTAAAAAGCCAACAGCACAGTTCCAAATATCTTGAGTTAATAACTAACATATACTTGGAGCCAGAGTGCCAGTGACTACCTTTGATTTATTCATAATGGAGTCACCTACAACCACTACAATATTCATTCAGCCAACCCTTACTGCTCACTCTCAGTATTCTTCTAGAACTCACCATAATTGGAGATACAAAGGAAATGAAAAAGCAAAAGGCTCAGTCTTTAAAAGCTTACAAAATTGTTGGGGAAATAAGAAGCACACCTGTGAGAAAACAAAGGAATAATAACAGAGTAAATTCCAACAAAGTAGAGAGAATTCTGTGCCATCATGATGCTATGCAAAATTCTTGATGGCAATACATAATAGCTATTTTTCCCCTTTTAGTTTTTATTGTTGTTGTTACTGTTGTTCTGCCAATCTACACTTTTCTTGTATAGGAATTTATATTCACAGCATGATGTTAGCAAAAATATTTGTCATCTCCCTTCATTTTCTTTTCATGTGAACAATTGCATAAGTCTCAGGAAAGGAAAACACAAAACAAAACAGTAACAGTTTAGTTCCAATTTTCCTTAAAGTCTTCTAGAAAAGTATCTTTTTCATTCATATTGTTATTAAAATATCACTATACCTTTAAATAAGCATGAAATTTAGAAAAGTTAGTGGGACTCAACTCATAATTTCTTTAATATAATTGTATTGGTCAGGATGTTCTAGAGAAACAGAACAAATAGGATATGTGTATATATGTATGTGTGTGTCTGTGTATGTGTATTTATGTGTGTATGAGGAGACACATAAGATGTAATTCAAGGAATTGGCTCATGTAATTGTGGACACTGCAAGTCCAAATTCTGTAAGGCAGACTGAATTCTGTAGGACAGGGAAATTCTAGTTAAGAGGATGTTGACGTTTTGAATCCAAATCTCTGAGTTTCCAAGTTGGAAAGTGAGAGAGAAGCAATGGAAGTAGTCTTGGAATAGAATTCCTTCTTTCTAGAACCCTCAGTTCTTTGCTGTTAAAGCTTCCAGTGATTGAAAGACGCCCACCCACATTATTGAGAATAATCTCCTTTAATTAAAATTATCTAAATGTAGATACTAATCCTATTTACAAAATACTTCCATGAGACAACTAGGTCAGTGTTCCAACAAACAATTGGACACCATAAACTAGCCAAGTTGGCACATAAAATTTACTATTAAATAATAGGAATAATAATAATGAAAACAAAAATAACTATGGTGTCAAGCCAAATGGCTTTTGAAATGTCCCTTATTTTAATTAAGCTATTCAGTTTAGAGAACACTGGGTTTGTAGTACGTGATGCTTACTCCTTTTTTCTTTGTCAGAATCTCCAATGCTTTTTCTTTTCCCTTCTCTAAATTGGTGAAAAAAATAAATGGTTAAGCTGTAGATATCAGTAGCTTTAAGCCTCTTGGGATTGACATGTTAAACTGAATCTCTAGTCTGCTAAATTCATAAGACTGATCAGCAAATATGTGGAAGTCAAATGTAGTATTTCAAACAAAATAAGATCTTCATTTTCAACATCAGATAACTATATCTTTCACCCCTCTTCAGTGAGGACCATACTGTAGAGTATATATTAATTATGTTATATTACTATCTAAACGTATTAATTATGATTCTTCTTAAAGTATTCTGCCCATAACTTAAATCTGTTTTTTGTGTTAGGACAGTAACCATTACTATAGCACATTATATAAATGCAACTTAGTTTCAGAGAAATCAATGGATTTGTAGAGAGACCTTATAGACTATAGATAAAAAAAAAACAATATTTCAGGGAGAAAAGTTCTTTGGATTCAAAGGAGATTTCCTCATTCATTTAGGAAAAAAAAATTAGCTTCTTGTTCTCTTGAGCCAAAAATGTAGGTTGTTATGTTTAAGATTCAAAATTAGAATAATATGTTTTACATTTGCAAATGAAAGAATGTATGTCAATGCCAGAGATATCTTAAACTAAACAACCGGAATGAATCTAATGAGCTTCTTGCAAAAGCAATGATAACCAGGAATATTAAGGGCTTTTTAAGTGCCAAACACTGTGAAGCTATTTGTCTCATTAATCAAGTAATCTTCTTAAAATCATGTAACAAATGCTCGTTAATTTTGGAGATGAGGAAACTCAAGCTTAGAAAGATGTGTCTTAGTCATCAGGCTTCTCTGACAAGTATCGCACAATGTGTTGGCTTAAATCAGGCTTCTCTGACAAATACCACACAATGTGTTGGCTTAAACTGGAAATCTTGCTTCTTTCCAGGGCCAGCAGCATTCTGATGGGCTGGCAATCCTTGGGTTTCCTTAGCTTTCCTATCATATGGTGATGCTTTTTCCTTTCTCTTTTGGGTTCCAACTGATATGTGGCTTCTGGGATTTCCTTTTCCATCTTTCTTTATAAGGCCTGCAGTAATAGGATTAAGACCCATCTTGATTCAGCTGGCTATACCTTAACTAAAAGCACATCTTCAAAAGATTCCATTTATTGGGTTCACATTCTTAAAAATGCAGATTAAGAATCTGTGTTCTGGGGAATGCATATGACCTAACACAATAAGGAATTTGAACAATTAAGTTGACAGCTTTTGAATGACTTTGTTAGAATGAAATTATCAGGCACATCCCTAACACTTGTTTAAAAAGCACCAACTTCCCACTGCTCCTTCCAAATATCTGCATTTCTCTGTAGAGTTTTGGAGTGGAAGTGGGTGGGTATCTGGGATGACTTTATTTGGCTTACCAGTGAGAAAAGACAGGACTCGTGACTAGGCCACTCAATGTTATAACCGGAAGCTTTCATTCCAGTTGCCATTGTCATCCCAAAGTATATCTGCAGGCCTAAATGTCAGGTTCAGCTTTCATTTACAGGTACCTTCAATATTCATGGATGTGATGGTTACTTTACATGCCAATTTAGCTAGGTTATGGTGTTTGGTCAAGCAAGCACTGCTATGATTATTACCGAGAGGATATTTTATAAATTTAAATCTTTAGTCAGTTCATTGCAATCCCCTTGGTCCTTTGAGCCAGTTCCTCTGGAGAATACAGATTAATACAATGATTATTTTATTGTAGCAATCAGGTCAATGAAATAGAAGTTCCACCTTACCTAGCTGAACACATTCCTTATTCTTTGAAAACATGACATGAATTTTCTCATTTTTATTATTTTTAACTGTGTTGTGGTTGTGAAATACATATCTCAGAAGGAGGATGAACATTTGACTTTGTATTTGTACCTATTTACCAATTACTGTATTAATAATCACTATTAAATTATTTACCATATGCTTGCTTTCTGAAGTTAAGTTACATTATACACATGCTTACAAAAATGAATTTCCTTAAAGTTTTTTGGACCTAGTAGTTTGCAACCTTTCCCTCCTTAGTGATCATAGATAGTGGATTACAACAAATTATAAAAGAATATTAGCAATATGAAAAAGGAGACATTTCAAAAATTGTCAATCACTGTCTAATTTCCAACCAATATTTGTCGGCTATGTAGTGTATAATTTGAGAGTATAGATAAAATGTTTACTTAAAAGTTTTGAGTGATACAAAAAAAAGTTGTGACCCTCTCTCAGTACCCTAATTCCTGCTTTTCCATAACCATTTGGACTATAGGTAATTTATGCTTGTGGTCATGAGAACTACAAAAGTTTATTATGCAGTCTTATTTAAGTCTATGTTTAATTTCTATGGATGTGCCCATTTTACACAATAGCCGTAGAGAGTTCTAAATAGTGCTAAAAAGAATATAAGATTTTAATTTAAAGCAACTTTTGATTGTCTAACTTAAAAAATAACATAGAGCAGTAAAAGAAAGAAAGGAGGTTGTAGAATGAGAAAATTAGCAATTATCTGTGCATGGATTTGGATGACAACTTATTGGTCTATGCTCTCCCACGAGAGGAGATCGCCATAGAGACCCTCATGGACTTCTACCTTGTTGAGAGGCATAAAAAGAGAAAACTAATGTAGTTTTTTTTGGATATTTTTATTAAAAGAAAAATGTCTAATCAAAATGTGTGAAATACCAGTGGTTGAATTAGAAAAATATTAACCATGATGTAATCAAATTAGCTAAGAGACATTTTATGTTAAGAAGTAAATGAAAGATGATCTTATTTCCTGAGATTAAAATATGTCAGCTATCAATGTTAGGGAGTGTTCTATACCAGGAAATGCTATGTTCAATTTTGTAAATGAAGAAACCATAGTACAAAGGGATTAGCAAATGTGCTCAAGGTCCCACAAGTCATGAATGATGGATTGAGTTGTAAATCCAGGCCCGTGTTAAAGGTCTGTGCTCAAAAAACCTCAAAGATCCATCACAAATTTCAGAAGAGTTAGATTCTTGAAGGTCAGTCTCAGAGCTTTTCTGATTCAAATTTAGATTCAGAAGTTCCTTGAAAGAATAACTTAATCAAAGTGCAATTTTAAATCCTAATTGGAGACTCTAGGATTCATAAGGCTTTTAAGAGCAGAGGACCAAATAGCAGAAAATGATGGCAAACTCCTGATGAACTGATTTTTTTAATTCTCATTATACTCTATTTAAATTTTGCCATTTTGCACTATTTATGAAGTGGTCACTTCATGTATCCCTTTCCTCATTTAACAAATATTTGTGAAATGTTCATAATTATAAAAGTACTGTTAGCCACTGAGAATGCACTAGCAAAAAATAAAGTGCCTTTGCCATCAGGAGTTGGAAGTTCAATGGGAAAACCATGTAACTAAATGTGAAATTATAATGCTGCCTGATAAATTCTCAGATAGGGCCACCGATAGTCACCTCGGGGATTCAGAGAGGAGATAAATTTAGCTAGCTTTGAAGGATTAGGGAAGGCTTCATGGAGAAAATGACATCTGGGAGAGAAGTAAGAATTCTCAAGACAAATATAGCAGGACTTGAGGACAAGTGTTGGGAAATGAAAGGATTCCAGGCTGAAGAATTGTGTATGCAAAGTCCTGACAGACAGAGAGTCCAGAATTGTAAGTGGTTCTCCAGAGCTAGAGGCAGAAAGGAACTCTGTGCTTAATAAGAGATGAGGTAGGAATGTAATCTGAGTCGATGACATGAAGGATAGTTTAAGCCAAATCAAGAAATTTGGACTTATCCTGAGGGAAAGGTTTTTTATAACTTGGTCAGAATTGTAGTTTAGAAAACTCACTCACGTGAAAATATGTGGATTTAATTTAAGGATAACGAGATTATAAGCAGGGCCACCAGTTAGGGAATTCTTTGCAGTAAACTTGGTGAGAATTAATGGCGGCTTGAGTTAAGATAATTAAGCAGGCAAACAGACCCTTTCGTCAAGAAAGTTACCAATTGCACCTGTGTATTTATTCCTTTTAAAAGTTCATCTGGGACTTACTACTTACTATAGAGATTATTGCTACAATATTTCTTTCAGTATGTTAATGCAGCATGAAAAATTTTTCAGTTTTGGAATAGAAGCTGAATGTCTATGATGTGTATTGTTGATATACCTCACACTATCCTCATTTGCATCACTTAAGAACTTGTTAGAAATGCAATTTATGGAACTCACCCACAAACAGTTGATTCAGAATCCCTGGAGTTGAGGTCCATGCTCTCCAGGCTATTCTGATGATCACTGGGTTTATATTAACTAGTCAATTTTGTGATATATTTAAATGTATAATACATTTTTAAGGAGAGAAGTAATGTATACCTTTGTGTTCAAAACCTAAACCAGAGATTTAAAAGTAACTACAAATATCAAATATCCCAATTTTGTATAAAGTGCATGCAATTGCATCGGTGTGATTATTCCTTTTATTGTTAAAATGGGAAAAACAAAGGAGGATCATATCTCAAACTACATAACATTCTTGCCAGGTTATGTTGCATTCAGCTCCTAGCATCAGGAAGTTTATAAACCTTTTCTTTCTCTGTATTTATCCCATTTATAAAGAACTGGAATAAGAAGATTATTATCCCACTCTGGGCCACTTCTTATCTGAAGGAACCATACAAAAACCTATTTATGATAGATTTATACCTACAGGAATGCATTAGCCATAAGAACCTGATTTTCAGGGATACATACAGCTGCAAACCAGCACACCATCTAAGGTGAAACATCAGAGCTGAGCATTCATTACTCTTAGGTTGACGAATATGACTGTATCTAAGTGATCTCCCCATGAGCCACCTTTTTATGGCAACAGGAAGAAACTCCTGTTGCTTTGCCCCTCTACCATTTTGGATAAAGCCATGTAGATATAAGCACTTGTCATAAAGGACCAGGTATGTTAAAGCTTCTTAAATGTGATGGTTTGGAATGCTGGTCCATTTCTGGGAAAACTCAGATACATTATTTGGTTAATTTCATCAGCTCTTTTGATTCTTCCTAGCAGCTCACTATTACTGATTACTAAACATCCTTTTAGATTTTGGACACAAGAAATTTGACACTAGTGCATTTTGGAGTCAACAGTTGGCTTAGGGACCCTAGGACTTAAATCAAGTTTTTCATGATTGGCAATGCACTAAAGCTATAGAAAATTCTAAACTTTGAAATTTGCACTGTTTAGAACTGAATTTAATATGAATTTGCATAGCATAGAAATATCCTCACTGATCATTAGCAACGAGGGCTTAAAATTTGAATTGATCATCAAACTCAGAAGACACAATGGGCTTCACTAAGCAATGATTAGTTTAACTTTAAGAAAGAAAATAGTCCATTTAGCAATAAACGTACACAATAATAGCATAATAGATGTTTCTTAACTCTTATTACACCCCAGTCATTTTGCACACAGAACAAGAGCTAATAAAAGAGGCTGAGTGTATTTAGTCCTCTCAATTATGACAAAAAAACTCAGTGTGTTCAGTAATCTCAACTCAGGGAATCGATCAGATCTGGAAACTTTTAGCTTTATCCTTATTATTTGGTGGAGCAACATCTCATTAATATTGATTACTTATTAGTTGATCTCAACAAATGAGGTACAGGTTATTGGACTAAGAAATAGTTCTTGAATTTCACTTACCTGAAATCTTGGTAAGTTTTTAGTTTCCCTATGCTCAAGCAAATACCATGTGATGGGTCAGTTGAAACAATGGGGATTCATTAGCTCACAGTTTTGAGTCTAAAAGACAGTCCAAATCAAATCATCATCAAGGTAATGTTTTATACCCAACAACTGGAGTCCTGAGGCTGAATGTTAGCAATCTTTGGTCCTTGGCTCCTCTGTCACATGGCAATTCACATGGCAGCTTCTCCTGGCCCCTCTCCTCTTTTCTGAATTCCATTGAATTTCAGCATCTGGCTGCTCTCTGTGGCTTTCCCTCTCTGTCAGAATTTCATTCCACTTATAAAGGACTTTAGTAATAGGATTAAGACCACTCCTAATTTAGGTGGGCCACAATTTAACTGAAGTAACTTCATAAAATGTCCTACTTTCAATAAGTTCACACCCATAGGAATGAATTATGCATAAGAATGCTTTTGTTTTTATTTTTTTTCTGGAATATATATATATATATAATTCCAAACACCATAGTAGGCACTATTCTAAGAATCCCTTGATCGAATGTTACATAGAGAATTGTTCAAAGGTCAACTCCTCAGAGTCCCTGCCTAAGTGTATAGAAAAGATCACAGATTCCGCTATTACTTTCCAACATCAATTTTACCTATAGCATTTGAAAATAACATTGTCTTAATTTCCCAGCCACCATTGCAAATGCCACAATGGGTTGGATTAACCAATGGAAATTACTGTCTCATGGTTTCAGAGGCTTGAACTCTTGCTTCCTCCCAGGGTCAATGGCATTCTTCCTAGGAACCCCAAATCATTGGGTTTTTTGGCCTTCCTGTAATATGGCAATCCCTCTTCCTTCTTTTCTGTGTTCCCACTGACTTCTGGCCTTTGGTTCCACCTTGTCACTTTCCCTGTATATGGCCTCCATTAATAGGATTAAAACCAGTCCTGATTCTGCTGGCCACATTTTAAGTAAAAGCACCATCTTCAAAATATCCTATTTACAATGGTCTCACACCCTCAGGAGTGGATTAATATTAATAACATGTTTTATTATGGGGTTCTTAATGCAACCTACATCATACAGAAAATGAAACAGTGTAAATAGCCATAGCATATTGGAGGCTGCTTGACTCAAAGGCATTTTTCTGTTATGCCAGCTATTCTGATTTCAGAACATAATTTGTCACAAGGAAACAGTTCAAATGCCAATATTTTCATGGTATATATTCTGCAGCCATTTTCTTATAGGTTCTATTAAAACAAATCCTGTATTAATCAATGCATAAATGTGGCATATTTTTCAGGGACTGGAGCCTAGCCATACTTAAAGATTCTTTTAATCCTTCTCTATGTCTACCCCCCTTCCCCTCTTGTTGTAGACCGCCCACTTCCGTAGCTCGTCACAAACCCACAACCCTTCCTGTTTTTTCTCCTCCCTTCTCTAATTATAGCTCTACACCTGCCTGAAGCTTAGCGACGGCCTCCTAGCTTGTATGATTGGCTGTCACCTCCTGACGTGTGAGCCCTAAACTCCGCCCCTTCCCCGAACGTACTTAAGCCCTGCGCTTTCCGAGCTCTGGGTCGTCGATCGAGCCCCAGGGTTTCCTAACCCCAAATGTCTCA
>PVIY010027425.1:0-34224 GCA_004026745.1 Myrmecophaga tridactyla | reverse complement strand
ATGAAGTCGGAGGTCTCACGCTACCTGACTTTAAGGCTTATTATGAAGTTACAGTGGTCAAAACAGCATGGAACTGGCATAAAGATAGATATACTGACCAATGGAATCGAATAGAGTGTTCTGACATAGACCTTCTCATATATGGACAATTGATCTTTGATAAGGCAGTCAAGCCAACTCACCTGGGACAGAACAGTCTCTTCAATAAATGGTGCCTAGAGAACTGGATATCCATATGTAAAAGAATGAAAGAGGACCCATATCTCACAACCCATACAAAAGTTAACTCAAAATGGATCAAAGACCTACACAATAGGTCTAAGACCATAAAACAGTTAGAAGAAAATCTAGGGAAATATCTTATAAATCTTATACTTGGAGACAGTTTTATAGATCTTACACCCAAAGCAAGAGCACTGAAGAAAGAAAGATAAATGGGAACTCCTCAAAATTAAACACTTTTGCACATCAAAGAACTTCATCAAGAAAGTAAAAAGACAGCCTACACAATAGGAGTCAATATTTGGAAACAACATATCAGATAAAGGTCTAGTATTCAGAATTAATAAACAGATTGTTCAACTTAACAACAAAAAGACAGCCAATCCAGTTACAAAATGGGCAAAAGACTTGAACAGACACTTCTCAGAAGAGGAAATATAAATGGCCAAAAGGCACACGAAGAGATGCTCAACTTTCCTGGCCATTAGAGAAATGCAAATCAAAACCACAATGAGATATCATCTCACACCCACCAGATTGGCCATTATCAATAAAATAGAAAACGACAAGTGCTGGAGAGGATGTGGAGAAAGAGGCACACTTATCCACTGTTGGTGGGAATGTCAAATAGTACAACCACTGTGGAAAGCAGTTTGGCGGTTCCTCAAAAAGCTGAATATAGAATTGCCATATGACCCCGCAATACCATTCCTAGGTATCTACTCAAAGGACATGAGGGCAAGGACACAAACGAACATTTGTACACCAATGTTTATAGCCGCATTACTTACAATTGCAAAGAGATGGAAACAGTCAAAATGTCCATCAACAGACGAGTGGCTAAACAAACTATGATATATACATACAATGGAATATTATGCAGCTGTAAGACAGAATAAAGTTATGAAGTATGTAACAACATGGATGGACCTTGAGGACATTATGCTGAGTGAGATTAGCCAAAAACAAAAGGACAAATACTTTATGGTCTCACTGATATGAACTGACGTTAGTGAATAAACTTGGAATATTTTGTTGGTAACAGAGACCATCAGGAGATAGAAATAGGGTAAGATATTGGGTAATTGGAGCTGAAGGGATACAAATTGTGCAACAAGACTGATTGTAAAAACTCAAAAATGGATAGCACAATACTACCTAACTGTAGGACAATTATGTTAAAACACTGCATGAAGCTGAACGTGAGAATAATAGGTGGAGGAGGGTTGGGGGTACAAAAAATCAGAAAGAAAGATAGATGATAAAGATTGAGATGGTATAATCTAGGAATGCCTAGAGTGTAGTTACTATCATTATAGTAACTAAATGTATAAATTTTAAAAATGTTTTTGCATGAGGAAGAACAAAGGAATGTCATTCTGCAGGGTGCTGAAAATAGATGGTAATTAATATTTTTAAATGTCACCTTATGTGTGAGAGTAAAGCAAAAAATGTTTATTTGGTACAAAATTTATATTTTGACTAGTGCATTTCCTAATATAACTTACGTAGATAGCTTGATTGAACACCATAAGTACATGGAACCTTGGGTAGGACATGAGATTTTGTTGGTCTGTCCAGAGTGATGCTCTGATGAATCCCAGAGTGATTTGATCAGTGACTGGAAAAGTACTTGCAAAGTCCCCTTCGGGGAATGGAGAGAACGGGTAAAAAATCAACTTCCCCAAGTTGAATTCTTGATATTCTTACAAGCAGTGTGGACAACCAAAGCTATAGGCTGAGCCCCCAGTCTTGGGGTTTGTTCACATGAAACTTAACCCCACAAAGGATAGGTCAAGTCTACTTAAAATTTAGGCCTAAGAGTCACCCCCAAGAGAACCTCTTTTGTTGCTCAGAAATGGCCTCTCTCTCCAGCCAACACAACATGCAAACTCATCACCCTCCCCCTGGCTACGTGGGACATGACTCCCAGGGATGTGGACCTTCCTGGAAACATGGAACAGAAATCCTGGAATGAGCTGAGACTCAGCATCAAGGGATGGAAAACCTTCTAGATCAAAAGGGGGAAGAGTGAAATGAGACAAAGTGTCAATGGCTGAGAGATTCCAAACAGAGTAAAGAGGTTATCCTGGAGGTTATTCTTATGCATTAAGTAGATATCACCTTGTTATTCAAGATGTAATGGAGAGGCTGGAGGGAACTGCATGAAAATGTAGAGCTGGGTTCCAGTAGCCATGTTTCTTGATGATGATTGAATAATGATATAGCATTCACAATGTGACTGTGTGATTGTGAAAACCTTGTGTCTGATGCTCCTTTTATCTACCTTGTCAACAGATGAGTAGAACATATGGAATAAAAATAAATAATAGGGGGAACAAATGTTAAAATAAATTTAGTCTGAAATGCTAGTGATCAATGAAAGGGAAGGTAAGGGGTATGATATGTGTAATCTTTTTTTTTCCTGTTTTCGTTTTATTTGTTTTTCTGTTGTCTTTTTATTTCTTTTTATGAATTGATGTAAATGTTCTAAAAATGATCATGATGATGAATATGCAACTATGTGATGATATTGTGAATTACTGATTATATATGTAGAATGGAATGATCATACGTCAAGAATGTTTTTGTTCATTTGTTAAATTTTTTTAATTAATAAAAAAAGAACAAATACTGTATCATCTCTTTAAGAAAAAAATTATATAAGAAATTTGGAGCTTAAATTGCAAGCTCATTAGCAGTCACATTTAGACCAGAGCTGTAAGTGTTATGGCTAGATTCTCTGATGGTGTACTATGTGTATAACCTGGTATTTCATTGAAACTTTGGGTACCTATGTGACACCTAAGACACAGAGTTGGAGTTCAGCAGCTCTGAAAGTCAGCATTGCTACATACAACTGGTAAAGAAACTAAAAAAGAGATCTGACTTCCATTAGAGATAAGAATGAGATGACCTAACTGGAACCAAGGTAAATCAGAATACAGGGTAAAGGATGATATGTATGTATTTTAGAACCTCACCTACTAAATAAGACCAAAAGAAGAGAAATCCAAAACTAAATCTTCTGTAAGTACACAATATAATTCAACCTGCCTGGATACCTCATTTTAGCAATCCAAATACAAGGAGCCTAGAATGGGAACAAAAGCTTGTAATTCTGTACAGCTTAATGTAACACCCAGATAATCCCAGAGTCTGATGGGCAGATAATTAAATACAGGCAAAGTTTCTTGAGGGACTGGAGAAAAAATTTTTAGAGCTATTAAACTTTCCCATCTGGGAAACCTGGATACTCTGTCAGATGTTAGGAACTCCCAGGCTAATAGGCAAAGCCCTTGATCTTCAGTAGTGGAGAAGCTAAGCCTACCTATAATTATGCCTAAGAGCTGCTTCCAGAAAACCTCTTGTGTTGTGCAGATGTGGCCTCTCTCTCTCTCTCTCTCTCTCTCCCTAAGTCCAACTCTGCAAGTAAAATAATTATTCTTCCCCCTATATGGGACATGACACCTAGGGGTGAAAGTCTCCCTGGGAACATGGAACTTGACTCCCAGGGCTGGGCCTGGCCCTGGTACTACAGGATCAACAATGACTTTCTGATCAAAAAGGGAAAAAGAAATGTAACAAAATAAGGGATCAGTGGCTAAGAGAGTTCAAATAGAGTCAAGAGGTTATTTTGGAGGCTACTCTAATGCAAGTTTCAACTATAGATACTGCTAATTGCCATGGTTTTCCAAACCACAATCAATATCATTCCTGCTAAATCTAAAGAACATCTAGGGCCCTATCTGATATTCTACAAAAATTCATGCACTAAGTTTACTTTCCAGAAACTTACAACCTCCAGATGGTTCCTAGGTTAGCTAGGTCCTGAAACCCAGAGGGGCCAGCCTCTCCAAGAATATCAACTAGTTCTATCCCCTATCCCATATTATTGATACCCCTTTTCAACATGAAAAAATTATAAGGGCCAAGGCCCAAATATCCCCAAAGATTGGGAGGAGCAAAGGAAAAGGAATAGTTAAAACAGAAAAGGCAGGATTTAACAAATAAGTATGACTGCTGAATCAGTATATTATTTCTTTTAGTCTCCAGTGTCTTGGAACAACTAGAGGCAAAAACATGAAATTGTGGAACTGTAACCCATACCAAAACTTGAAATCTGTTCTATAACTACTTATTAATATGTATTCTGAAATTTGGTGTTTTGTTTATATATTT
Source organism: Myrmecophaga tridactyla (assembly GCA_004026745.1). Taxonomy (NCBI): domain Eukaryota; kingdom Metazoa; phylum Chordata; class Mammalia; order Pilosa; family Myrmecophagidae; genus Myrmecophaga; species Myrmecophaga tridactyla. The sequence goes on along the minus strand of PVIY010027425.1, from coordinate 29,820 downwards.
CACAATAAAAAATGTTAAAACAGAAAAAAGAATTCACTGAAGAGGGCCCAAGAGGTCGACAGAATAGGACATACAGTGAAAGTTTCTTAATTTTCCTTAGCCATGGTAGAAGATTCTAAAGGCAAGACAAAATGTAGACATGCATCCATTTTCATGCAACCCATGAAAATCAGTTCCCCACAACAAATTAGGTAGATCTACTGTCCTCTCATTCTCATCCACTTCAACTACACTCCTGGAAATGTGATTGATTCTTGCTGATTGTGGTTCTACAGCCGAGCATCCAAGAAACTACAGTGACACTGGCTACTGTCTTGATAGGGCGAGGGTCCTCGTGTGCTTTTACTCATTTCTTTGCTTATGTATTTATTTAGGCAGAAAAGAGTGGCCTAGAGAGCAGAAATGTTCCTGCAAACTCTTGACTGTACAAGATGCTTCCTCCATATTAAGAAGTATTTTACCCTTAAAGGGGTGCAAAGAGATCAAGCTCCCAAAATGTCACTTTTTTGTTTTCTGCCAAAGGGTTTTTAAACAATATTTCTAAATTGGAACTATTTCACAGGGAAAAGAAAAATGTCCTAGCTATTCAGACAGCCTGAATGAAGTGTCTACCCCATCAGGAGAAATAAATTCATATGGAACTGCAAGGGGCTCCAAAGAGCCAAAATAATCAGACAAAAGAATAAGTTGGAAGACTCATTTACCAATTTTAAAACTTACTATAAAGCTTTTGTAATCAAACTGTGTAGTTACAGGCGTAAGGACAGACATATAGACCAATGGAAAAAAATTTAGAGTCTAGAAATAAACCCTCTTAAATACAGGTAGTTGATTTTTGACAAGAGTGACAAGTCCATTCAATGGAGAAAGAACAGTCTCTTCAACAAACGGTGCTGGGACAACTGGATATTTACAGACAAGCAAATGAAGTTCGACCCTCAAACTATATATAAAAATTAAATATCTGGTTCAAGTCTTGGACCATGTACCAAAAAAAAAAAATAAATAAATAAAATAAAGATCTGGACCAAAGACCTAAATACAAGAACTAAAACTTTCAGAAGAAACCATAGAGAAATATCTTTAGGACACTGTATTAGACAATGTTTTCTTAGATATAACACTATAACATAAACAGTGCAAGAAAAATAAATAAATTAGACTTTATCAAATTCAAAACTTTGACGCATCAAAGAACCTTTATCAAAAAAGTAAAAAAAAATCATTTGTGATTTTTATGGGAAAAAATATTCGCAAAATCATATCTCCGATAAGGTGTAGTATCTAGAATCTATAAAGAACCCTTACAACTCAACCATAAAAATACAAACAACGCAATTTAAAAATGGGCAAAGGTCTTGAATAAATATTTCTCCAAAGAAAATATACAAATGGCCAAGAAGCACATGAAAAGATACTCAGCATTATTAGCCATCAGGGAAATTCAAATCAAAACTACAATGAGATACCACTTCAGACCCACCAGGATGGCAATAACCAAAAAAATGGAAAGTATTGGTGAGCATATGGAGAAACTGGAACCCTCATACATTATTCGTGGAAATGTAAAATGATACAGCTGCTGTGGTTCCTCAAAAGTTAAAATGCAGAATTACCATTTGACCCAGAAGTTCTACTCCTAGTTATATACTCCCAAAGAACTCAAGGTCTCAAACAATACCTGTACATGAATGTTCACAATAACATTTCACAATAGCAAAAAGAGGGAACCCAAATGTCCACCAAAGGATAAATGGACAAACAAAATATGGTACAAACTTGCAATGGAACACATTTGGCCACAAAAAGGAATGAAATACTGATATATATACTACGATGTGGATGAACCTCAAAAACATTATGCTAAATAGAAGAAGCCAGACTCAAAAGGTCACATATTTTATGATTCAATTTATATAAAATATCCCAAATATTTTTTTCATAGGTAAATTCATAGAGACAAAAAGCAAAACTCTTGGTTGCCAAGAGGCTGCAGAGAAAAGAAAATGAGGAATGACTGCTTAATAGGTATGATATGTTCTTTCAGGGTGATGAAAATGTTTTAGAACTTGACAGAGGTGTGGGTTACAGAACATTGTAAATGTACTAAATGCCACTAAATTGTACACTTTAATGGTTAATTTTATGTCAAATAGGGTGGGGAATGGCTAGGAAAATTGATTATCCATAAAAAGGAAAAATTAAATAGGTACAAATGCCACATTATCCATAAAATTGAATTCTATATTGATTTAAAAATTAAATAAGAAAAGCAAAACTTTAAAACTCTGGGAAAAAATATAGGAAGCTACTTTTATGTCCTCAGGGTAAAAACCTTGTTTCTTTAGTAGGTCACAAAAAGCAGACATCAAAAGGAAAAGATTAGTAGTTTAGAACATATCCAAAGACCTAGGAAGTCCACTACAAGGTATACACACTAAAGAAACCTATCCTGAGATCAACAAAGGATGGGTAAAAGAAACTCATTAAGAGCATTTTTTATAATAGCATTAAAAAATAGCAACCTAAATTGACTAGACAACAGATAAATTTTGGTATATTTTTAAGCAATGGAAAACTAAACTACACTGAAAATAAATGGACTATAGCATCCCTTGTCAACATAACTGAATCTCAAAAGTATCTTAAGCTAATAAAAGCAAATGAAAAAAATACAAACAGCATTAATAGTTTTTATCTAAAATTTTAAAATCATACAAAACATTATTTAGGGATACATTTTTATATACTTACACTATTAAATAAGGGGAGGATAAACACAGGGTGAATTACTCTTCTGAAGGAAAGAGAAAAATTTGAGTAGGGAGAAAGTTTCAAAGGTATAGGTAAAGCTCTGTGCTATTTCCCAAGCTGAGTGTTTGCTTAAATGCTCTCCTTACCTTAAATATAAGATAAAGTATTTGATGCATGATATATTTCATAACAAAAATTTTGTTTACTTAAGAGGGAGGGAAAAAAACTGGCCTATGGAGTTCACAATCTTATGAAGAAACACAAAACAGCAACTTTGTATGATAGTTAATAATATAATAAGCTAGGTATGATACTAGCCATGTGAAAAAACATGCAAAATAGTATTTTGTGTATCTAATATTATGATAATGAGATTTGAAAATATCAAAATCACAAAAAAAGGGTAGCCTTATAGACAACTGATGTTATCCAAAAATTACCTAAGTTTAAGGTAGCTAAAATAAAGAAAAAGTATTTCAACTTAAATATTTAAATATTTCAGCTTAACTTTCCCCTAATAAATGAGAGAATTATTTTTAAACTATCTTAAGCATTAAAAAGCTATTGGTGCGCAAGCAACAGTGGCTCAGTGGCAGAATTCTCACCTGCCAAGCCAGAGACCCAAGTTCAATTCATGGAGCCTGCACATGATTTAAAAAAAAAAAAAATCTATTGGCATAAGGACTTTTACAAATCCTTAGGTAATGTGTCTTTTCCTATTTTAAAATTTTAAAATGTGTGTTGTTCACAAAATTTCAAGAGAATTTCCTTTAATACCACACTTTTTCCCCAAGAAACAAGATCATCACATCCCCTCTCTGAGGACCAGTAAAGGCTACTTCTCACAGTATTGTGCCAATGCAGAGTATTTTGGGTGACCAACAAAAACAGGTATTTGCCTTATACAGTATCTCTGGGAAAACCACAATGTAATAGTATTTACTTGATATCTCTAGATAGAATTGAGGGTCTTTGAAAGGAAATAAGCCTTTTCTGGGACAACAACAATCACTACCTTTACTTATTCTTTGTCACTAACTACCCCAGTTTCATTATCTAATGCAAAATCAAACATCTAAATGGGAATAAAAGAAGTGATCTAATGATAGCAATATAAAGAATTCCTAGTATGTTATCTTCTTATAAGAACCCCATCTTAAATGTCTTTGTTTATTCAGAAAGTAGAACAGTGGCTAGTCTGTAGGCAATACTTCATAAATGTTTCTTAAGAAATAATTCTAAAAAAAGAAAGAAAGAAACAATCCCTAGGTCAAAAAAAAAAACCCAGCAACATTTTGCTTGACTTCATTACAAGTTCTGTCATTCACATCTATGGCTGCATAAAAATTACTTGATTTCTTGACATTTCCACATGTTTCCTTAATACGGAAAATATTAAGAGTTGATAATACTTTGAACGGTGGAAGAAAAGTCTCAGTAAACATCAGGGAACTAAACACTCAACTGGGGTCATGTGGGTCCAACAATTATCAAAATACCCTCTGATTCCTAGCTCAAAGTCATCATTCAAGTTGTTCCCTAAACTGAAGTCCTGGATTCAGATAATCATAAAATAGCACTAAATTGAGCTCCAAGTTTCCTAAGGTGCCATGTCAAAAGGGTGTTCTATGTGTCTTTAAAAAGGATGTATTTAGGGCAATGCACTAATGGCCCAGTGCAGAATTCTCACCTATTGTGCCAGAGACCCGGGTTCGATTCCCGGAGCCAGTCCATGCAAAAAAAAAACAAAATGTAAAAATAAAAAGGATGTATTTAGAGAAGGGGAGTTTTTTATACTGGTGCTAAATTCTAGAAATAATTTATAATATGCATCCTAATGTAGTAGAAAACATACTGAGTTGCATTTTGCAGTAAATACAGACATTCTTGAAATGGCTTTTATTAAATAGATATCATACAAAGTTTTAACTAAATTGAGCCACAGCAAAGTTATTTTATAGTAACATGATTCAGTGCATAGAATCAGCTTAGAGAATCCAGTAACAGATATAGAAAATATGCATTAAATATCTCCCAGATATTAATATATTTCCAACTGACCTTTTGATAGGTTTATCCATCCGCCATGGATTATTCCTGACACCCTCTGATATATCAGTAAATTATCCTCCATTCTTTGACCAATGAAAATGCAATAATAAAGTTGTATTATGTCTTTTTTGGCAATCATTTCCATCTTTGTATTTTATAATTTTGCACGACGTCAAAAGTAGTTCTGAAATTGTAATCACTAATGATAAAAGTAATATTTGGCTTTTGTCAAAGCAGTAAAATTTTTTCCAAATACTAAGAGTACGTGTTCATTAGCTTAGTATTTTAAAGTTTAGTATTGCAGCAAAATACAGAATCAACAAAACTATCGAAATTTTCATAATTTTCAATTACCAGAATCAAACATTTGTTTGTCAAACCATAGCAATAAATGAAACCCTAAAAACACTATAGAAGTTTTTATAATACATAACACATACTCAAACACACGCACATATATCAATCAGCGTTCTCCTATTGTTTCTGTTTCTCCAGAAAACTGACTGACACATTGGTCCTTTATAGAAAAAGTTTGCTGCACCCTCTTTTTTACTTATGTATACAAAAATACCCATATAATTTAGAGATTAAACAGACAGACATTAGAATTGCATTGTAACGAAAAGAGAGAACCAGTATTATAGTCCTATGTAGGTATTCACACTTGCTACAAAGAGAAGATATAAAAAAAGACCAAGATTATCACAAAGCAAGATTCTGCTCAAGAGCACGTACAAGCTCTCGACTGAGACACCAAAGTTCTACACCAGGGAACAGATGAACAAAAAATGAAATTACACAATGTAAGTGATACTTTGTGTATTTATGATTTTATTTTTCTCTACCAAAAATGGAAGAAATGTCAATCAAATAGATTTTCCCCAGGAAATGTATATTTCATGGAATTAATTTCACAATTAAAAATATACTTAAGTAATAATAAATTCCTTTTATTATCCAATTCAGACTTGAAATCTATATACCTGTTTATATTTTTAAAAGTTCTTATTAATGAATTAAGTTACAGAGTACTAAGTTTCAAATTCAGAGTAATTTTAATGATGGATCTCCTATAACTCAGTAAACCTGATAATATACCACTACTTATATTTTTCCTATTCTTCATTTCCACAAAGGATCTGACCAAAAAATGTTATCACAAATGCAGAATCAAGATGTAAATGCCAAGATAAATAAACATGGCAAAAATTACAAACTAGTCAACATTTTCCAACTTTATTGTAATTATGTTCTGAAGCCAAAAGTGACAGACTTTTAAAACTATACATAGAACACATTAGAAAATCTAAATTGCCTCATAATGTGAAAAAGGACTTTTTTTGTGGCCCTTGGACATCTATAATTGCCTAAAATGGGAAAATTATGCAAGCTTTTAATATTAGGTTCTGTGCTTAAAACTGTGTTTGAACATCTAGCAAACGATAGTTTAATATAATTCTTTTGAGAAAATCAGGCACCTGGACGATGATTTCACGCAATCTCTGACTACATTTGAACCTGAAGGTACTGGTTCAATATCTTCATTTTGCCTTCTTAATTCTTTCTCTCTGTTCATTTCTTCCTCTTTTTCTCTTGCTTCTGAAAATAGATTAAAAAGTTTTTCCAACAGTTAGACCTCAAAATCTGTCAGCAGTGAAAAGCTGAATATTAACACAAAGATACACAAATGAGCACAAGATGTTCATTATATCAATCTAATAGGTATTACATTAAATCTGTAGGTCAGTCTGGGAAGTACTGCCATCTTAACAAAGTCCTTCTGATCCATGAACACAGTATGGTTTTTTATGCCCAATATCAGAAAAATAATTGAAAAAGATTAGTGTATATCAACATATATTTTATATTATGATAAAAATGCAGATATGTGGAAAATATAACAGATATGCTAAGCAAAAATAGCAAAGTGAAGCACAGTAAACCATGACTGTACTGTGAAAAAGATGTAGAAGGTGATATGTGAAAGAGAAAGTATCTGAAGATAAAATTTGGGGTAATTTCACTTTATTTTTTCATGTTTTTAACCATAAATTTAGCACTTCATTCTGTTCCAAATTTCAACATTGGATTTCTGGAGAGAAAACGTTTACCAAGATTATGAGAAAATTTTGACTACTTTAAATTTTTGGGACCTGATGACCTTGAAAGACAAAAAAAGTTATCCAAGACAATTCCATTATTTTCCTCTGTTAATCTTATGCTACAATTGGGGGCCCATAGGCAGGGAAAGAATTACCTCAACAGTCTAGTTTTCAATCATCACCATACTCAATAATCTGAGATAATCTTTAAGATTCTTTCCTTTATTAATACTGAAAAATAATATACCTAAAGTTAAGTAGTAACAAAGGGCAATTATTAATTGGAAAGGTGTACTCTTTGGGGTCTTTTGTTGCTGGGTTATGGAAGATACAGAAGAAGGATATAACCAGCAAGCATCAACAAGGAAGTAGATAGTCTTTCATTTCAAATTTGAGACATAAAACTCTCCAGGCAGGGTGGTGCAATGGTGGCTTAGTGGCAGAATTCTCACATGCCAAACTGGAGACCCGGGTTCAATTCTCAGTGCCTGTACATGCAAAAAAAAAACTCTCCAGGTAGAAAGAAGGCAAATGCTATAGAGCCAGCTCCCTATTTTTGTTTTGTCCTCTCCACTGAACTGCGATAGGTTGCGAGTCAACAATTCTGGACTCTGATGCCAGAAGAGATTGGAAGAAATAAAGAAAAAAAGAGAGAAGCATAGAATCCAAATTTAAGAGTGAGCTCCAATCCACACTCTGCTTTTCCAGTCAATCTTTCCATACCCTCTAGTAGGGGCATTTGGACACTCGACTCAGCTAATGAGGAAATAATACTGAGGCAGACATTAGTACTGCCTACCCAACAACTATTTCCTCCTTTTTTCCTTGCTAAGAAAACCGCAGTTTTCTCTATGTATCTAGGGGCATGTTGCTTCAGTTTATGCCCTCCCTGCCCAGAGAGGGGTAAGCTGGATTCCAAATCAAACTCAATGCCCCTGCCAATGGATGTTCTGGAAGTGACGTGCCATACAATACTGGACAAAAAGATGTGAGAGGAACTCTGCTGCAGGTACATATGAGAAAGATTTTTTTACTCCAAAAAAGAAATATACAAGACATAATATTTCCTTCTCTGGCTGTGGAATTTGTCATCTGCAAAACTGCAATGACAACATGAAATCATAAGGGCAGTCGTCTTGAAGAACAAGCCAACCCTCTAAAGTTGGCAAAGCAGAAAAATGAAAAACATGAGTCCATCTTGTCAGGACTCAGGAAATGGAGGAACTCCATTCCAGAGTTCTTATTACGTGAGATACTACATTCTCCTATTACTCACTTTTTTTTTTTTAGCTCTGCTGTGACTTCTGTTGCCAAAGCAAAAGCATCTTAATATCAACCCTAATTTAACAAAAATTATAGCAGCTAATACTTAGATAGAATCTACGAATTACTGACAGAGCAGAGAAGTGAGGTCTGGCTCCACAACTGGATCCTTCCTTGATGCAACCGGACATCCTACAGACAAAAATATTACCCAACAACCACAATCTACCTTATATAATATTAAGCCTGCCTCTTCCTCCAAGTCTTTAAAGTATAGTCCTTTACTGACTATCACCAGACTGTCTATAAACTGTGACCCACCCATCTCATTATCCCTAGAGGTTAAATACTTTAAATTACTTGCCCCAACCCTAGCGAGGCATCCAATTTTCAAATTTAAAACTTTTTTTTTTTTTAATACGAGCAAGGATTCAACATTTTCTATTCAGGGAGATCCTTGCTGTCACCTGCTGCTTCCTTAAAGCAAGAGGGAAAAAAAGGGGAGGACGCTTTAGAGAAATAAACATTTTTCCTCATGTGAACTGAGGATGAAAACCGAAGCAAATTCAATAAACTTTAAGTTCCCTGACAGAAGTGACTGTCTCATGCATTTTAATACAATATGGAACCAAGCACAGAGTTCTGCATTTGGTAAACACAGCCCTTAACAAAATTAATTAACCCACTCCACAGTAGGTCTCCCCCATTCTTCCAAGCACTTCATGCAAAGGTCAATTATATTTATTTTATTGTTATCATAGTAGTTTCCCCATTCTACTTTGAAATAATTATCAATTCTAGATAGCCTTTTCTGTAAAAAGCACCTCATAGGTATGCTCCTTTTGTCTAGTTTAATAACAAACTATCTAAAGCTACCCATGGTGGATTGAAGCTGTTAAGTACCCCAGAAAAACATGTTCTTTAATCCATTCCTATGGGTGTAAACCCATTGGAATCACCACAGACAGGTCCAGAACACCACTCTTCAGAGAAAAAGCATTGCCTTGATGATGCCTTGATTTGCACAATTTCCTGGCCTCAAAACAATGAGCAAATAAATTCCCACAGTCTAAGCTTAACCATTTTATGGCATTTGCTTTGAGGAGTCTAAGAAACTACAACAGATTTTGGTACCAGGTTATTGCATATACAAAAACATGTTGAAATGACTTTGGAATTCAGTAATGGCTAGAGGCTGGAAAAATCGTTAGGTGTTTGATAGAAAAAGGCTATGTCATGGTTAGGAACATGTGTCAACTTAGCCAAGTTGTGGTAGCTGTTTATCTGATTGGGCAAGTACTGGCCTGTCTGTTGCAATGAGGACATTTCATAGGATTAGGTCATGATCACGTCTGCTGCATCCACAGCTGATTCCATTTGTAATCAGCCAAAGGGGAGTGCCTCCTACAATTAGTGATGCTAAATCTAATCATGGGAAGCCTTTTAAGGAGGACTCAGAGGAGACAGGCCCCATTCCTGCTTCGGCTGGTGAGCCTCCCCTACAGAGTTCATCCAGACCCGCCATTGGAGTCGTCGGCTTCACAGCCTGCCCTGTGGATTTGGACTCTGTGTTCCTGTGGTCACATGAGACACTTTTATAAATTTTATATTTGCAAGTGTTCCCTGTTGATTCTGTTTATCTAGAGAACGCCTAACTAATACAACTGCTTTCAGGAGACTGTAGAAATATGGACATTAAAGTATTTCCAATGATGTCATCCAAATGTGTTATTGGAAACTGGAGGAAAGATGATCCTTGTTTTAAGAGGGCAGAGAACTTGGTGAAATTCAGGTCTGATATAAGATAGCAGGCAGAACTTGAAAGTGATGAACTTGGATATTTAGCTAAGGAGATTTCCAGGCTAAATGTGGAAAGTACAGCCTTATTTCTCTTTGCCGTTTATCGTAAAATGTACGAGGAAGGGGATAAGCCAAGAACTGAATTCCTGGGCCCAAAAAACAAAAATTGATGGTTTGGAAAATTTTGAGTTTCTGGAAAAAGTCCTAAGAGTACAGTGCTCCCTGTGAGAGTTTAACTGAACATGGAACAACTAAGCAATTTCTGTGAAAGTCAGGATTGGAGGTACAGTTGTTCAGGAAGGATCCGCAAAAAATTCTACTGTCCGATGGACTGGACCCCTGTATACTACATGTAAAACAGATAAGGTTTTTTGCAAGATCTGTATGAGCCACGACAGCCTAGACTAAAAGGGATAGAGAAGGGACAGACTAAAGGAAAAAAAATCACTTCAAGGGCAGGACCAGGAAAAAAAATCACTTCAAGGGCAGGACCATGGAAGCTGAGGTTTGGATCAAAGACATCTTCTCAGATCAAGAGAGCAGACCCATACAAGAGGGGTGGGGGCAGGAAGTGGCCAGGGAATTAGGGAGGCCACCACTTCCCTGGGCCTGCCTGGGCAGCTGCCTCCATGATACTGCTGCTCATCAAAGGGCGATGAGTGTGGCTACTGCAGTCCATCCAGGACCTTGTACAAGCCCACCCACGTCTGGAAGAAAGAGCCAGACTTCTCATGGGCTCCATTTCCATCCTGGGCTCTGAGAATGCCACCACTTATCACACTGTGGTTCTAAGGCACATAGCTAGTGGGGCTATCTGCTTGACACAATGTGATGGAATAAACACCAAAGCTGAGGTCCCCTTGATTATCAACTCCATAAAATCCTTTTCCAAGCACACTCAATGTGGAAGCCTGGAAGCACACCTTGTGGAAGGCTCAGTGACAAAAGGCAGTTGACACAAAAACTTACTCATCAACTTCTTAGGGAATTTGACAGACAAGAAGATGACATTAACTTGGTGACATTACATGTGACAGAATAAATGCCCAAGAAGAAAATGAAAACAATAATTTATGGCATTGCTGTCAACATTAAAAGTACAGAGTCTCCTTTCAAGATCAAAGTCCAGAGGAGGAGCTACGTGTTACACAAGCTCTAACAGGAGGACCTATGATTAGCATATATGATAAAAATATAGAACGACTTTGTATAGGACCATATTACCGGATGTTATTTCCACATGTGGATTTCTTGTTGCAGCAAGATGATAAGCAAATACTACAGAACCTTTCCACATTGTTTCTGGCTGAGCCCTCCCACTTTGTTGAACATATCAGATCTACCTTGATGTTTTAAACAAAGAAATACCCATCTCCAACTCCCATTTCCAGAAATAAAGCTCTACTCTACAAAAAAAAAAAAAAAGAAGAAGAAGAAGAAGAAGAAGATGGCTTATGGGGAAAAAAAATCTTCTACAGGAAGTTAAAAGAAGAAATTACCAGAGAAAGCAACTTCTGGACAATGACCATTGGTGGGGCTGAATTTGTAATCTATACCAGCTGAGTCTTAAGCTTCCTTACTCAGCGTCTTTCAAATGACTTCCAAAATAAAATCTTATTTTAGCAAAGGCAAAAAAAAGAGAGATAGAGCAGATTCACAAATATGTACGGAAAGGATGAATCTGCCCCGGTACTTGGAGAGGGCAGGGCTTTTGACCCATTGTTCAGGAACAGTGCTGCCACCCCAATGCTGAGAGAGGGTGGAGCCTGTGCCTCAACATTTGTGGACAGCTTTGCCATTATCCCAAACTGGGAAAAGATGGAGCCTTCACTCCAGTGTTCAAGGAGAGCATGGCTGCAGGGAAAGCCCTTGGAAGGGGTAGGGCTGCCACTTCTTCAGAACAGAAGGACAAAATATCCTTCTGCAGATGACTCTCTCACCTTGAAATCTAATGGAGTTTGCCCTGCTGGATTTCAGAATTGTTTGGGATTCATGACCCCTGTTTTCCTTCAGAATTAAAATGAAACTGTTTACCTATGCCTATCCTCCACTGTACACCTGAATCAAAAAATTTGTTCTCTAGGTTTCACAGGTCTGTGGACAGTATGGAACTGTGCCCCAGAACGAACCACACATAACCAATTTTGATGAGACTTTGTACCAAGCATTGTTTCTGAAATGACTTAAAGCTTTTGGGACATTGTGATGGAGTGGATGTATTTTGCATATAGAAAGAACATGTATTTGGGAAATAAAATCACTAGAAACATAACTTATGTTTTATAATCATGGTATGCTTTTAATCCATAGATCTTAAATTTTGCTAAAATGTTTCATTTGTTATTCTTACTTTTTTGATTCTCTAGCCTTGAAAAAGTGTCAATTTCATGAAAATTTACATACAACCCGTTCATTTTATATCAAAATGCCAGGAAGTATAAATATTACATGAGAGCACCTTAACTACATTAGCTACTTTACTTCATTAAATATTTAGGAATACAATTACTATAACAAAGCTCTGTGTTAGGCATCTACATATAAAAAATGAAGGTAAAGATTCATAAAAAATTTATAATATTTTTAATGTATTATGGAAAAACAGGCAAGGAATGATTATTATGTTTAAAGAAGCTTTGAAATAATTCCTAAAAAAGGTAAACTATGAACCAGGCCTTGAAGATGAAGTATGATTTAACTAGGAAAGGAGAAGTTTCAAGTAAAATTAAAAAAAAAAAATTTAAAGCTTTTCTAATTTCTATAATTTCTAAAATTTCTAACAATTTCTCTTCTCAGGACAATTAAATCACTGTTAAAATCATACTCAAACCCTACCTTAAATCATTTTTTGCAAAATCATGACACAGAGAAGGGTCACCGTTACACTAGCATTTGAATAGAACAAAATTTTTCTTCCTCATGTATCCTCATAGTCTTTCTGATGCTCTAAAAATAATTATATATTTTGGGAACATAAGAAACATTTTTTTAAATTGTAGTATTATTTACTAGCATTTTACACAAAGCATATTTTATTGAGGTTTTACAGTAATCCATTCTTCCAACAGAGCATTTAGCAACTAAAACAGCTCATATATATTGTTCATACAATGAAACTTGCTATTAAAAAGATAAAATTTCTTACTGTCCCCAAGTCTGTCAATGCCCAAGAAAGATTGTAATAGATAAATCATGCCTATATCAGAATTTTTCTATTTTTTTAAAGAAAGATAAGCAAACTGTGTATCATCTTTCAATTTCATAATCTAAAATAATTTAATTGCCAAGTTTGGGAGAAGACAAAAAAAATTTCCTACAATGAACAGTTTCCCATAAATAAATACTACTATATTCTTCCCATTAATATCCCAATAGTGTTTTTCACTATTAGCTAAATAAATCATTTTGGATTCCTATGTTAGGGTGGGACAGAAACCCAGTACAAGTCCAACCATGAAATACTAAATCATGAAAGATGAACATGCTTAATTCATTCACAAACATCAATGGAGAACATGGTCTTGAGACATGGTTCTATGGACTGTAAAACTTACATAGCTGAACAAGATAATGCATGTTCAAAACATTTTGTATCACATGCATTAAGGTTTAAAAGTACAACATTCACTGAAATGTTTATAAATTGTTTAAAACATGCAAATAAGCTCTTTAGATGTGATATTTTGGTTACTTCTTTCTTTTTTTTTCATACGGGCAGGCACCAGGAAACGAATCTAGGTCTCCAGCATGGCAAGCAAGAAGTCTGTCAGCTGAGCCACTGTGGCCCGCCCTGGTTACATTTTTAAAAAGAATCCTTATCTCTTAAACACACATACAAACATATTTATGGGTCAAATTATAATTTAGGATTTATTTTTAAATAATCAGAAAGAGGAGAAATATATGGAAAGATAAGTCAAGTCATAACTGAATAATAGGTACATGGGAGCCATTACTATATTTCTGTATATGTTGAAATTTCCCATAAGAACAAAGGATTAAAAAAAAAGGATACATGGATAACTATCTTTTCACCACACACACACACAAGTAATTTTTCTTCTGAAGATAAAAAAGTATTTTGTGTAAAGCTCACTATCTAAATATCTGCTACAACTGCTGTGAGTGTGAATGGAAGATTTCATAGTTGAAGTAAAAATTGACCACTAGATGGCAGTAACACACAAGCTATTTATTCGTGGACTGCTGCACCTACAGGTGCAGGTGAGGAGAGCTGTTACTCACAGCTAGAAACCTTCCAGAGGTCATCAGTCAGGGAGCCAGTAAACAGGAAGCAGGGCAAGGGAAAAACCCCACACTCCTGAAGGAGAGAGAAAGGAAGGAAAGGGAGCTTACACGTCCAAGTAGTCAGAGAGTCAGCATGGTAGGGAGCCTCTAGGATTCAAAAAGCTCCCAGGGGCTAAAACAGCATAGGACCTTACAAGTGCAGAGTCTTACCTAATCAAAGCAGGTTATCTCCAAGAGGCAAAAATAATAATAACAATAATAAGCTTATTTGGGATATTTTTTAAACAACTGGATATGTAAGAATTTGAATTTGGCACCAATAGGTTTCTTAAGGAATACAAGGTGTTGTAAAGAAGTAAACAACACACAGGGTCTCTCTCTATAGTGACATCTCTGGTTAATTTATATAACACTGCTATGCAATTTATCATTTTTTATTTTTTCATTTTATTTTTTTCACAAACAAAAATATATTAAATGGACAGAACAACATTAAAATATTGTGAACAAATAGCATAGATTCAAAAACTTTAACTTCAAGCATTCCCGTGCTTTAAAGATTGATATATTATTATTTAGGGTAATGCATTTTTTCCCAATAGTGTATATACATACTTGAAGCTTCAGAACAAATCTGATAAATATTGGCTATAACTTTAATTCACCTGGACATCTGTAACTGCTGAAGAAAGGACAAGAACAAGGATGTTCTCTCTATACATTGATTTTTTAAATCAATAATAACAAGTAGCATAACAACATTAATTTATATTTTCTGGAAGTACTGTCTGTCTCCAATTCCTAGACCTTTCTGCTCTATCAGTCTACATCTATCCATCCTTTAGTATATGAATGATCTGAATTAGATTCAAAGAAAGCAGAAGAGTCAGTCTCCTCTGAAAAACCCTGAAGTGATACCTAAAATTGCCATTTATCTGGAATCAAACAGACAGTCTGAAAATTCAGACCTTCATTAAGTTTCTTACACAACTCATTAAAGCAGGGATTCAACAGCAGCATCCACATTTTCTATGTCTCAACTTTCTATACTGTGTGTGTCAACAATCGATGGTATTGACAACTCTGGCCCAGAATTCCAAATACTGTAAGCAGGAAAGAAAAATATGACATGAGACTCAGACAAAGGTGGGAGGAGAGGTAAGAAAGAAACTGTATTCTGATTCCTATAGATTAACTTAGAATCCTTGTTTGTCTAAAGGACACACTTTTAAAGTATTTGTATTATACCTTATTATCCTATTTACATGTAAGTTTTACCTTTGAAGAAAAAAAAAAAGAATGTCCTCAAGTCCTACTTCTAAAAGAACTAGCATGCATGTACTTTTCAACAACACTGAAAATTGTTTCCAGTCCTGTAATAACTTCAACATACTTGGGTATAGTACATATATTATTTAAGCCAATAAAAGAGCAGATATCTCAACTTCTTACCCAGTGTTTTCCGACTTCTTTCCACAGCTGTTCTCCGAGTTTGTTCAAACATTGCTTCCAAGTCAAATGTACGGGCTTTTTTTCCTAAAACAGGAACAAGTAGTAGACTGTGAATGTTGTGCACTAAGCTGGCCAAACTTTAGGTACTCAATAATTACTAATTGATCAATAACCACTTAGCCTGTCTAGTTTATAGCATAGCTCCAAGATATCCAGAAAATACCAAGGAAGTTTCTTTTACAGTGAGTTTTTAACAATCTCAAAACTAAGTACCATTAACAACCAATTTTCCCATCCTTCTTTAATTCATCTAAGGCCCTGCCCCTTAAAATTATAACACTGGTATGCTCATACCCTAATCCCTGGTACCTGTGAATATCTTACATCACATGGCAAAAAGGACTCTGCAGATGTAATTAAGGTTATGGACTTAAAATAGGGAGATCACCCTGGTGGGCCCAATCTAATCACATGGGCCTTAAGAGCAAAAGAAACAGAAGAAATAGAGCAGAAATCAGAGAGAATCAAAAGGGCAAAAAAGACTGATCAGAAGTCAAAGAGACTCACAGGATGAGAAGGACTGGACACACGGTTGGTTTGAAGATGGAAGAGGCAACATGATGAGGAATGTAGCAAGTGGCCTGAAGAAACCAGGAGACTCCCACCTGACAGCCAGCAAGAGAACAGGGACTTTAGTCCCATAGCCATAAGGAATTAAATCCTGCCAAAAACCTGAATGAGCTTGGAAGCAAACTCTCCCTCCTTCAAAGTCTCCAGATAGACACCGTCCATGTATTAATTTCAGCCTTGAAAGATCTGGAGCAGAAAAAACAACCAAGACCAGTGGACTTCTACCATACCTAACTGTGAGATAATAAATTTATGTTGTTTTAAGTTACTAAATATGAAGTAATTTGTTACAACAGAAATAAAAAACTAATATAAATCGCAACTTTTTCTCTAGAAATTTATCTTAAATGTAATATTGAAACTCCCAAAGAACCAAAAACTAAATGTAGGAAGTGAAGCAGAACTGGAACTGTCTCTCTCTCTCAGCTGACACAACAAGTGAACTCACTGCCCTTCCCCTCTACGTGGTACATGATTCCCAAGGGTATAAACCTCCCTGGCAACATGGGACAGAAATCCTAGAATGAGCTGGGACTTGGCATCAAGATATTGAGAAAAGCTTGTCGACCAAAAGGGGGAAGAGAGAAATGAGACAAAATAAAGTGTCAGTGGCTGAGAGATTTCAAACAGAGTGGAGGGGTTAACCTGGAGGTTATTCTTACACATTATCCCCTTTTTAGTGTATGGTCTATTAGAGTGACTAGAGGGAAGCACCTGAAACTGTAGGGCTGTGTTCCAGTAGCCACGTTTCTTGAAGATGACTGTATAATGATATAGCTTTTGTAATGTGACTGTGTGATTGTGAAAACCTTGTGTCTGACGCTCCTTTTATCTACTATATGGACAAATGAGTAAAAAAAAAAAATGGATAAGAAGTAAAGAAATAATATGGGAAACAAAGATTAAAATAAATCAAGTAGACTGAAATACTAGCAGCCAACGAGAAGGAGTAGTAAGGGGTATGGTATGTACGAGTTTTCTTTTTTCTCTTTTATTTCTTTTGCTGGAGAGATACAAATGTTCAAAAAAATAATCATAGTGATGAATACACAACTATGCAATGATACTTGGAGCCACTGATTGTAACCACATCCAGAATGTATGTCAAGAATGTTTGTATGTTTGTTTGTTGTTTACAATAAAAATACATTAAAAAAAAAAAAACTGGGTCTGGTCCCCAGTAACTTTGTCAAAACTCTCAAAACTGTTCAAAGGAAATGAGTTACTAGAATGAAGGATTTAAAGACTATAGACCTAACTATATGTGAACACAACCCAAGGCTAAAAGATTTTAGGCCTTAAACACGTAACAGCAATGTTTACTTACTGCCGGTAGTTAATACATAATCAAAATAGTACATCAAGACCTTAGAAAAAGATCATGGAAATTTAGGAAAAATCATAATGGTTGAATGAATATCACTAACAATTTTTAAACACAAAATAAAAAGAAAGCATTTTTCATGGATCAGGTTGGCAGAATTTTGTTATAATTGCTTTAAAAAAAAATAGCTACTCACAATGGAGTATCAAGCAGCTGTAAGAAAGAATAAAGTCACAAAGCATGTAACATTATACTGAGTGAAATTAGCCAGAAACAAAAGGACAAATACTGTAAAGTCTCACTAATATGAACTAACATTAGTGAGTGAACTTGTAGAATTGAAGTTAAGAACACAGGTTATCAGGAGACAGAAATAGGGTAGAGATTGGACAATTGGTGCTGAAGGAAAACAGATTATGCAACAGGACTGAACATATTAGGTTACCACTCCCTCTTCTCTAACATCTGTCTATTTCTAGGTACCCTATACTCTCTACATGTTAAGACTCTGAGTCAACATATTCTAATTAGTTCATATTGGTGAAATCTTACAGAATTTATTCTTTTGTGTCTGACTTATTTCACTCAAGCATAATACCCTCAAGATTCATCCATGTTGTTGCATGCTTCAGGACTTCATTTCTTCTTATGCTGCATAATATTCTACCAACAATTGCATTTTGTCTATCCATTTATCTGTTAATGGGCATTTGGATTGTTTCCATCTTTTGGCAACTGTGAACAATAACACTATGAATATCAGTATGCAAATGTCAGTTCATGTCCCTGCTTTAAGATCTTCTAGACCTGAATAGCTATCTGGCAACTCAGTATTTAGTTTTCTAATATTGGAACAACCAAACTGCCTTCTACAGAGGCTATACCATTTTACACTCCCACCAGCAGGGAATAAGTGTTCCTATTTCTCTACATACTCTCTAACACTTGTAGTTTCCTGTTTGTTTAACAGAGGTGATTCTTATAAATGTGAGGTAACCCACTGTGTATTTTTTTAGACATTTAATGTTTTATTGTTATTAAAGGGATTCTTCTTTTGCTACAAAGACATTGCTTCACTGTATGAAAACAGCACTAGCAAATGTGGTATATATTCCTCACCCAATAGTGTACAACTAACAAATTTATTTCCACTTCCAGGAATTTCCAATGAAAATGGAATAGCATTCTGACCTAAATCCAGGGACTGTTGTAAGCAAGTTACAATATCATCTAAAGCTTAAGATAATGTCATCCGTAAATTAAATAATTTTTACAAGTAGTTTTTACCTCAGATAATTTCATGAATCTTCAATCTAATAACTAGATCCTAGTCTAAATAACTGGGTGGCGTGAAAAACATGCAAGTTCTGTTGCTCTGCTCTCACTAGAAAGTTGAGGAGTATTTTCTTTCAATAGCATTGTTGGAACAAGTAGTCTCTCCTTTTCCACTGGCATTGCTAAAAGGTGCTATTATAATTCAGACTAGTTTATTTCAGGGTTTCATTCTCACTCTTCAACAGAATTTTTTGTATTTCTCATATGCTTCTTCAGTCACTATTCATCAAGTTCTAAAGGATTACTCAGAGTCATCTTGATCAGCCAACCATCTTTGTAACAAGATTTGTTAACAACTCCTGGATTTTCTGTAAGAACTTCCTTAATTTGTTACTTCTCCTGATAGAGGAAAATAAAGTTCACTAGCAACTTCCACACCTTCCAAAGCACCAACCTCCTGTTTGTTCAATTTTGTCCCAATCTCGGCGAGACTACACAGTAAACAACATCTCCGAAAGCTTCCAGTGCAAAGTGCTGATCCCCACTGTTCCAGCACTGTTTTCTTGTTGTTATCCATTCATGTTTGTCTGTGAACTTCCACACAGAGAGCAGAGCAGGGCCAGTGCACAACCCAGCCCCCAGGGCCACTGTAGGCAAGATGTGGCAGGAGCCAAGGCCATGTGCAGGCAGCAGACAATGATCCCCATGCTCTAGGCCACCCACAGAGCCATGCTGAGTGTAGCAATTCAGACACCAGGCTGGCAGAGACAGAGCAAGGATGGCGGGGAACTGTAGCAAACTCATTGTGGTTTTGATTTGTATTTCTCTAACAGCTAGTGAAAATGACCATCTTTTCATGTGCTTTTTAGCCATGTCTATTTCCTCTCTAGAGAAATGTCTATTCATATCTTTTGCCCATTTTATAATTGGGTTGTTTGTTCTTTTATTGTTCGGTTGTAGGATGTCTTTACTCAATATTGAACCCTTATCAGACATATGGTTACCAAAAAATCTCTCATTGAATTAGCTGCCTTTTCACCCTTTTGGCAAAGTCCTTTGAAGCACAGATATCTCTAATCTTGAAAATTTCTGATTTATCTATTTTTTTCTTTCACTGCTTGTGCTTTGGGTATAGGTCGAAGAAGCTACTTCCTACCATTAAGTCTTGAAGATGTTTTCCTATATTTTCCTTTAGGAGTTTTATGGTACTGTCTCTTTTATTTAGGTCCTTGATATACTTTGAATTTACTTTTGTATATGGTGTGAGGTAGGAGTCCTCTTTCATTCCTTTAGATATGGATATCCAGCTCTCCCAGCACTATTTATTGAAGAGATTATTCTGTCCCAATTCAGTGGATTTGGGGACCTTTTCAAAAATCAAATGACCATAGATCTGAGGATCTATTTCTGAACTCTTAATTCCATTGATCAATATGTCTATTTTTGTGCCAGTGTCATGCTGTTTTAACCACTGTGGCTTTTTATTAAGCTTTAAAGTCAGAAAGCGTAAGACCTCCCACATCATTCTTCTTTTTCAGGATATTTTTGGCTATTTGAGACCCCTTTCCCTTTCAAATAAATGTGATAAATAACTTTTGCAATTCTGCAAAGTAGGTTGTTGGAATTTTACTGGTATTACATTGAATCTGTAGATCAATTTGGGTAGGACTGACATCTTAATGACATTTAGCCTTCCTATCCATGATACAGAATGTGTTTCCACTTATTTAGGTCTTCTTTGATTTCTTTAAACAATGTTTGGTAGTTTTCTGAGTACAGGTCCTTTACATCCTTAAGTTTATTCCTATGTACTTGATTGTTTTAGTTGCTATTGTGAATGTAATTTTTTTTTCTTAACTGCCTCCTCAGTTAGTTCATTCCCAGTGTATAGAAACAGCATGATTTTTGTGGTTTGACAAACAAATTTGCTGAATTTATTAGCTCAAGTAGCTTTGTTGTAGATTTCTCAAGATTTTCCAAATATAGGATCATTTTGTCTGCAAAAAATGATTTACCTCTTCTTTTCCAATTTGGATGCCTTTATTTCTTTTTCTTGCCTACTTGCTCTCACTACAACCTCAAGCACAAATGCTGAATAACAGTGGTGACAGTGGGCATCTGTTCTAGTTTGCTAGCTGCCAGAATGCAGCATACCAGAAATGAATGGCTTTTAAAAGGGGAATTTAATAAGTTGCTAGTTTACAGTTCTAAGCCAAGAAATTGTCCCAATTAAAACAAGTCTATAGAAATGTCCAATCTAAGGCATCCATCCAGGGAAAGATACCTTGGTTCAATAAGGCCGATGAAGTTCAGGGTTTCTCTCACAAGTGAGAAGGCACATAACAAACACAGTCAGGGTTTTCTCTCTCAGCTGGAAGGGAACGTGGCGAACACAGTGTCATCTGCTAGCTTTCTCTCCTGGCTTCCGGTTTCATGAAGCTCCCCAAGAGGCGTTTTCCTTCTTCATCTCTAAAGGTCGCTGGCTGGTGGACTCTCTGCTCTGTGGTGCTGCAGCATTCTCTGCTCTCTCCAAATCTCCCATTCTCCAAAATGTTTCCTCTTTTATAGGACTCCAGAAACTTATCCAGACCCACCCAAATGGGTGGAGACATGTGGTCACTTAATCTAACTTAACAACCACTTGACTAAATCACATCATCCAGGGAGATGATCCGATTACAGTTTCAAACATACAGTACTGAATAGGGAATGGGAGTTTGATTAAAACATGGCTTTTCTAGGGGACATATATGCATTCAAACCAGCACAGCATCCTTGTCTTGTTCCTGATCTCAAAGGAAGAGCTTTCAGTCTCTCCCCATTGAATATATTGGTTGTGGGTTTTTAAAATATGACCCTTATCACACTGAGGAAGTTCCCTTCGATTCCTACCTTTTGAATGTTAAAAACCACTTCAGAATAGTCTCTTCAATAAATGGTGCTGGGAGAATTGGATATCCATATCCAAAGGAATGCTGAATTTTGTCAAATGACTGTTCAGCATTAACTGAGATCCTCATGTGATTTTTCCCTTTTAATTCATTCACATGGTATATTACATTAATTGATTTTCTTCTGCTAAACCACCCTTGCATGCCTGGAATGCACCCACTTGGTCATGCTGTATAGTTCTTTTATTGTGCTGTTGGATTCAATTTGCAAATATATTTTGTTGAGAATTTTTGCACCTATGTTCATTAGGGATTCTGGCCTACA
This sequence comes from Myrmecophaga tridactyla, assembly GCA_004026745.1. Lineage (NCBI taxonomy): Eukaryota > Metazoa > Chordata > Mammalia > Pilosa > Myrmecophagidae > Myrmecophaga > Myrmecophaga tridactyla. The sequence goes on along the minus strand of PVIY010027425.1, from coordinate 7,704 downwards.
GTTTAGTTTTCTTGCAGTATCTTTATTAGGATAAACTTTCATCTAAGTTGTATAGTTCGTTCGTATTAAAGTGACATTAGCCTCACAAAATGAGTTAGGTAATATTTCCTTTTCTTTCCTTTTTTTTTTTTTTGGAAGAGTTTAAGTGAAATGGTGTTAATAATTCTTGGAATGTTTGATAAAATTCTTCTGCGAAGCCATCTGGTCCTAGGCTTTTCTTTGTAGAGAGGTTTTTGATGACTGATTGCATCTCCTTACTCATAATTGGTTTGCTGAGGTCTCCTATTTCTTCTCAAGTCAGTATAGAATGTTCATGTGTTTCCAAGAAATTGTCCATTTCATCTAAGTTGTACAGTTTATTGACACAATTGTACAGAGTATCCTCTTAAGATCTTTTTTATTTCTTCAAGATCTGTGGTCATGATCTCCTGCTCCTTTCTGATTTTATTTGCATCCTCTATCTTTTTTATTTTGTCAGTCTAGCTAAGGGTTTGTCAATTTTGTTGATCTTGTCGGTCTAGCTAAGGGTTTGTCAATTTTGTTGATCTTCTCAAAGGACCAATTTTGGGTTTTATTGATTCTCTCTATTGCTTTTTTATTCTCTAATTCATTTATTTCCACTTTAATCTTTGTTATTTATTTTCTTCTACTTGCTTTAAGATTAGCTTGCTGCTCTTTCTCTAGTTTCTTCAGTTGATCAGTTAGGCCTTTGGTTTTAGCTCTTTCTTCTTTTTTAATGTAGGTGTTTAAAGCTATAAATGTTCCTCCCAGCACTACCATCACTGCATACCGTAAGTTTTGATATGTTGTAATCTCGTTCTCATTTATCTACAGATACTTACTGATTTCTCTTGCCATTTCTTCTTTGACCCACTTTGTTCAGAGTGTGTTGTTTAACCTCCATATGTTTGCGAAAGTTCCAATTCTTCTCTGGCTATTGATTTCCAATTTCATTCTGTCGTGATCGAACAATGAGTTTGAATAATTTTAACTTTTTTTAAGTTATTAAGATCTGTTTTGTGCCCCAGCATATGACCTATCCTGGAGCATGTTCTATGAGCACTTGAGAAGACTGTATATCCTGCTGTTTTGCAATACAATGATCTATATATGTCTGCTAGGTCTAATTCATTTATCATATTATTTAGGTTCTGTATTTCCTTGTTGCCTCTATGTAGTTGTTCTTTCTATTGAAGAGAGTGGTGTGCTGAAGTCTCCCACTATTAATGTAGAAACAGCTATTGCTCCCTTCAGTTTTACCAGTGTTTGCCTCATGTACTTTGAAGCACACTGACTGGGTGCATAATCATTTAAGATCATTGTTATTTCTTCTTAGTGAATTATCCCTTTTATTAATATATAGTATCCTTCCTTGTCTTTTATAAAATATTTGCAGCTAAAGTCTATTTTATCTGATATTAGTATAGCTATTCCCACTTTTTTTGGTTATTGCTTGTGTGGAATATCTTTTCTCATCCATTCACTTTCAATCTATTTGTATATTTGGGTCTAAAGTGAGTCTCTTGTAAACAGCATATATATTGATCACACTTCTTCATCCATTCTGCCAATCTTTGTTCTTTTATTGGGAAGTTTAAGCCATTAACATTCAATGTTAATACTGTAAAAGCTGTCCTTACTTCATCCATTTTACTCCTCAGCTTCTCCTTGTCAGATCTAGTATTTTTCTCTCTTTTTATCCTTTTAGTCACCCTTACTGATAATCAGCATTTCTATACTCCTCCAAGTCTCTTTCTCTCCTGTCTTTTTCAGCTAACAGAATTCCCTTTAGTATTTCTTGCAGGGCAAGTCTCTCGCTAACAAATATTTCAGCATTTATCTGTGAAAATTTTAAACTCTCCCTTACTTTTGAAAAGTAAAGAATTCTAGGCTGCCAATTTTTCTCTTTCCAAATCATAAATGTATCATACTACTGCCTTCTGACCTCCATAGTGCCCAACGAATAGTCTTAGTCTTATGTGGTTCCCTTGTATGTAGTGAATCACTTTTCTCTTGATGCTCTCAGGACTCTCTCCTTCTCTTCCGCATTTGATAGTCTGATTAGTATGTTTCTTGGAGTAGGTCTATTTAGAGTTTGCTCTGCTTTTCGCTAGCCAACAAGACCACCTCAGGAGTGGGGGAAGGGTGCTTGGTATTATAATGCAGCTCCCTGGCCCCCACCTCTCTGCTTGTGTAAGCAGTGAGCACCCTGAGCCCCTGTGTATAAAGAATCGGGGAAGTTGGACCCGAGTGTCATCTCCCTCACAAGCCAACTGTCAGACCGGCTCTGCTCTGCAGCCCTATCTCCTCCTGAGGGGAGGGCTTCCCAAGATCCCCAAAGTCCAGGAACATGCAGTAGCCTGCCTCAGGGATGGGGAGTAGATACTGGGCACCGCAACAGGGTCTCTGCATGTTGCTAAAATAAATTTATTGGCACCCAGATTCCCACATGAGAATGTTATTTTGCAAGTCTGAAAGGATTGCTTCCCCCACCTTTCCGAAGCACGGGGTGCCGCTTTTCAACTGCCTGATCTGGCCGATGCTTGACAGCCAACCTCAGGGATAGTCACTATTGAGTACACTCACCCCAACTTCTCAGTCATGGTTTCTTCACTTTTCCATCCAGGTCTTCCTTATATGATCAAGAGGTCCTTCTGTTCACCCAGACTCTGGAACTGCTACTTTGATAATTTTCTGCCTGTTCTCTAGTTGTTTTTCGGTGGAGGATGAGTTCTGCCTATCCTATTCCGTCATATTCCCAGAAGTCCCCAAGTTATTATTTTTTATAAATATTTCCACCTACCCTATGGAAATATAGTCAGTTCTCATTATTTGTTCTATAAAGTAGCCAGAGACACTGAATTAAGCAAATACTTATTATTCCTGCTAGACAGAATACAAGGCTATGTTCTTGATCAATACATAACTTTGTTTTATGTGTGTTTATGTATGTTTAAAGACATCATATATCTTTTGCTTTCTCCTTAAATTTACATACAATGATTCCCTAGGAAACTCTGAGTTTCACCAGCTTTTGAGAGACTGTTCCCATTTACCCCATCTAGAAACAGTAACACTTCCTTCAGAACATTTTAGAGCACATTTAAACAAAGCCTCTGAATATAAATTTAAGCAAGTTTAATCATAAATCACATTGGGAAGCAGGTAATTTAAGCTCATTAAATAAGGTGTTGATTTGTTAACATCAAACTCATTGAGCCTAACTGAAACTTATCTAATACATATTTTCCATAAGGCACATCAGTCTTCTTTTGCCTAGGAAACTAGACAGTATTTCAACAGTATGCCTGGGGGCAATTTTAAACAATTAAACTACCATAAAAAGTGTAAAAAAAAAAAATACTAAATATACCACAAAAAGGACACTTTTTAACAGTGTTAGAACGAATACAAGAAATTAGCGCATCACCTTCTTCAACCTCAGCTGGGGAACATGTGCATCAGCTACTTATTTTTCCCCTCTGCACATGTGCAGAAATAATCATGAAAGCATTGCCAGTATTGATTTTGAAGTAAAATAAAAATGTTAATGAGTAGGTGAATTTGCAAATACAGAATCTGCTATTAATGACTGTATACACAAGATAATCTAATACAAAAGGAGATAGTTACAAAATTATCCATTCTAGCATTATTTATCTCACTGATTTTTTTTTTCTTTGCATGGGCAGGCACCGGGAATCAAACCCGGGTCTCCGGCATGGCGGGCAACAACTCTGCCTGCTGATCCACCATGGCCCACCCAGAAACTAGCATTATTTGTAAAAGTTAAAATTAGCAATTACATAGGGGGAAGTTTTAAATAATACAAATTATGGCTCTTCTATAAGATGCACTAATATTCAGCCATTAAAAACCATATTTTGGAAGAACATTTTATAATACAGGAAAATCCTCATAATATTAAATTTAAAAATAAAATGAATATATATATGATTTAATTTTCTTAAATGCACAGAGAGAAAAGAATGGAAAAAAATTTTTAAGTCTTGATTTCTGGATCATGGGATTATAAATCATTTTGCTTTCTTCCTTATAACTTATCGTGTTCTCTAGATTTTCTGCTATTAGTTAACTGCTACTTTTGAAATTAAGGGAAAAAGCTACTTAAACAACTGAAACAAAATTAAGTACTACAAAGAATGAGATTACACTTTTGTAGACGGGAATGCCTAGAAAATATTAAATGGATGGCTCAAGAGACAAGCTTAATACTCGAATGAATGAATGAACAAAAAACCTAGAGATATTAGCCTGACACGTGGTCTCTCCAACCCAATCGAAGTGGGGAAACAATTTACATTTGGTTTTTACTGACAGAAGTAGAAACGTTTTTGGCAGGTGACTACATTTCCATTTGAGTTATTTTTCTTAATCTCACATAACTTATTAGGTCTAAAGTCTACAGTGACACTGATGTGTCGATTCTGGAGAAAGACTTCAATCTCAAAAGACTGAATAACTATTATAACATCATTTAATGGCCCTTTAGTTGCTAAAATGACCAACCAACTTTAAGGACTACTGTTAGATCTTAGTTCTCTGGGTCTCAGGGCAGAAAGGGACTACTCCCTTCACCAACAAACACCTTTCTCCTTTGGATTAAAAGCAATCTTTCTCTCAAGGCTTCCCTGATGTGTCATCTGAGCTAGTCTCAACAGATAAGCAGGAATTAGAGGACAGATGGAAAAGAGGATGTTAACTGAAAGGTGTAAACACGAGATAAAGTAAACCGGTGGTTGGTGGAGAGTAAGGCATGGCTTCTCCTCCAAACTACGGCTCCTAAAACCTCTGTTAAAGGAGCCGGGACTCTGCCTGGAGCAGTTACTCACCGAAACCGGTGAAACCCATGGTGATCGCCAGCTGCGGGTCGGGTCCCGATGTGTCTGAGCCTGCCAAGGGGACAGGAGGAAAGGAGAGAGGAGGACTAATTAGTGCAGCGCCCTGGCGCCCAGGCCCGGCTCACCCCGTCCGGACTCGGTACGCAGAACCCACCTTCGATGGGCCCGGAGCGATCCATTGCTGGCGACTAGCTGCAGAGCAAGCCCCAGCCCGGCAACAGAAGACTTGCGGCAAACCCGGGAGGAAGTATCTCCTCAGAGCATCAGCATCGCTTCCGGCGCCAAGAGCGGCGCCTCCCGCAGATGGGCGTCGGCCCTGGACGCAGCGCCGCCCTAGCGGTCCGGCGGGTAAAAAGCGCCGCTGAGGCTGCTTCCCAACCCAGTACTTCACCCTAACTTTTCTAAGAGGCAAAGATGAGTTAATCCTCACAGAATTCTATAGAAAAGTTAACAGCCTCTCTCTCTCTGGTTTTACCCTTCCATATGAAGAAATCCTCCAGATGTCCACCCTTTGAGTATATTTTAAGGAAAAAACAAGAAAAGTCTACTGCATGATTCAAAAGCACCCGCAAAGTAAGATCTGTATAATTAAAAAATTGTCAGAAAAATGCTCTAAAGCTCAGGCTGTTAGTCCAAAGCTTCCACTGAGCATTAGTAAAGCCTGGTTATAAAGCTACCCAACCCACAGCAAGGGTTCCCAAAGCTCTTTGTTCACAATTCTATTTGCCACTCCATATTGGTTTTCATATCTTTACAACTTGAATCCTGCTGTGAAGTAATGCCACGTTTTGTATCTTTATACCCCTAATGTCTAACAAAACCATTCATAGCACAAATAAATGTTGCTGAGTGAAAATATTTTCATAAAATTACTCAGTAGACCCTCAGTTAACCTTAGTCTATCTCAATGTTTACTTTATCTGAACACCCTAAATGACCATGATCAAGTCTAACATTGTTTCAATTGCTCTTAGAATAAAATGCAAAATAATTAACATAACTCCAAAGACTTTCCTTCCCTTCCCTTTTCATCCTCTATTTTCCACCACACCAGCCTTCTTTCATTTCTACAAGCAGCCTCAGAACACAATGTCCTGGAATCTCTGACTTTTCACCAATGCATGTCCATGCACTTTATTTTGCCTTAGTCATCCTTCAGGTCTAAATTTAAACTTCACTTGCTCTTGTTAGCATTTACAGACCATTATAGACCTTCTCCAACTAAGTTAAACCCTCTACAATGTACTCTAGCACCTCCTTCCTAGCACAATGCTTGTTGAGAGCTTGATGACATGTAAAAGCTTAAACCATGAAATAAGGATGAAAAAAAGAAAAATTATGGATATCAACCAGTGGAAGCAGATAATGGTGATCAATAAAGAAAAAAAAATCCAGGGAAAATGCACTTACTTTTTTTGTGCTTTGCGGGGAGGGGTGCATGGGTTGGGAATCAAACCCATGCCTCCTTCATGCATGGTGAGCATTCAACCACTGAACCACTCATGCAACCTTTTTGTTTGGGTTCATGGGCACAGGAATGTTTTTGCTCTTGATAAAGGATAGCACTAGTGGTAACTCTATATTAAATTACTTTTGTTTGGGTTAGCATGAAACAGCTTCATAATTATAATTGTTAAGTGTACCAAGGAAATTCCTGGAGTAAAGTGAAATTATTCATTAATCAAATAAATTTGGGAGGCAATATAGCACAGTGCAAGCAAATTAAATTCAGAGCCAGAATATCTGGGTTCAGAACCTGTCTGTGACAGCGTAATGTTGACTTATTTAGTCTCTATTTGTGTTTGCTCATCTAGTAGGTGGATATGATTGTTATAGGATATAAAGGACAGAAAAACCTATTACATCATAAGTTTTTCTGGTGATTGAATGACTTAACTCTCATATAGCAATTAGAATAATACCTAGCAAATAGTACAAACCCAATGAATATTAGTGCCAGGTGATGATGAGAGTGGTAAAGACACGAAACAGTCCCTGACCTCATGGAATTTCTATTCTAATGAAGACATTTAAAAAACCCTAAATACCTATGGGGTCTTGATAGTTGAATTGTCAGAAACACGGAAGCTATTTGAGCAGTGATTCTTGATCAAAGTTTGGTCTGCAGACCGCTTTCAGAGAGGCCATGAGATAAAACCTATTTTCATAATAATACTAAGACATAATTTACCGTTTTCACTCTGTTGATATTTGTACTGATGATGCAAAAGCAATGGTGGGTAAATCTGCGGGCACCTCGGTACAAAAGAAGGCAGGGGCAAGCAAATTGTTGTTGTAGTCACTATGTTGTTCGCTACCACACATCCCCTGTAAATGAAACCAGCTTTCCTTAAAAATATGCTTGATAAAACCATAAACTTTAATTTTACTAAGCCTTGACCCTTCAGGACATGTCCTTTTAATAGTGTAACAAAATGAAAAGTACACGTAAAGCATTTCAATGCCGTATTAGTTTCCTAGGGCTACCGCAACAAAGTACCACAAACTGGGTGGCTTAAACAGAAATTTCTTCTCTCACAATTCTGGAAACTAGAACACTGAAATCAAGGTGTTGGCTGGGCCATGCTCTCTCTGAAAGCTCTACAGAAGAATCTTTTTCTTCTTCCTAGCTTATGGTGGCTCGTCATCCTTAGCATTCCCTGGTTTGGAGCTACACCACTCCAATCACTCCCTCTGTCCTCACATGGCCCTCTTCCCTTTGAGTGTGTATCTGTGTTGCTTTTGTGTCCATTCCTCTTTGTGTATGCTGTATGGTGGAGGTCACATTTCATTCTTTTTCCATGTGAGTATCCCATTATTAGAGCACCATTTGTTGAATTTC